>PNEQ01054229.1:0-11394 GCA_003012365.1 Medauroidea extradentata
AAAAAAAAAAATTACTAAGCATCACCTTATATAGCTGTTAAAAAGGCCATATGTTCAACAAATATATTTTGTTATCTTTCCTTTTTATATCAATTTTATATTGACAGTGTTCCTCGTGGTCATACTGTATGTACCTGTCTCTGAAAATGTTGCTTAAAGCAGCATATGGTACTGTTACAGTGATTTCGAAAATTATTTTTAATGCAACATAATTTTCATATCAAAGAATCCCTATGTAGGTTTAACACAAATACATCCTTCTTTGTACATAAATTTTTTGGTAGTTGTAAACCTCGTAGTTTTTTTATATTTTTTCACCTTAAATATCACTAAATTTGTAATGGAAATAAGTAATATTCAAGCAAAATATTTTTTGTAAGTGAACGGTGCATTATTTTGCAAAACACCTACATAAAATTGTGCATTGTATGACTACTCTTAGTCTGTGAATTTTTTCAAAGCGTTCCGTTAGAAAACTTTTGAGGATTTTTGCACCAATCTGAAAAAAAAAATTACTAAGCATCACCTTATATAGCTGTTAAAAAGGCCAGTGTAGTGTCGTAATGGTAAATATTCAGGGTTAGTTAATATCAAGACTTAATTTATGAAGTTCATTTTTTACATTTTTTTTTGCAGCCCAGTCTTTATTGTATACAAAAAATTTATTTTATGGTTTTTGTTGGTCTACTTTCCTTTCTTTGAAAAGAAAGAGTTAAATGAGTCAGAGTAAAAAAAAAAGTACAGTAAATCATTTTAGTTTTTAATTGTTTTTCATGCTATTGGAATACATTTTTTATTTACAATCACTTTGAATACAGCATGCAGTCAACTGTTGATTATTCGCTGGCAGATTATCCACTGTATGAATTAACCGTAGCATCCACGACAGCTGCATGTATCTGTAAATATATCCAAATTATCCTGAAAAATCGCAATCATCCTTGGTAATCATTATCTGCAAAATTCCAGACTAATTATCAGAGATTCTTTGAAATTTATTTTAAATTTGACAACTTGCATGTGTCTTTAGATGGTGTGTGTATTTAAGGCCTATAAATGTATTCATAACATCTCTCACTAAATTTTATTTATGTCAGTGTACAATTACTGCCGTTAAATGCTCTTTGTTTCCATTGCTGTCTTTCAAAATTTGGTTGTGGTATTTTTTGTAGTTCTTTTGAATCAACCAAGTATACAAATAGTGTTTGTTTATTTAAAATTATTGTCATTTATAGTAATATTATTTTTCTTGATCTTTTTTGTTTAGTTAAAATGTGATGTCTGTAATAAGAAATTTAAGAAGAATTTTGATTTAAAACAACACTTAAGAAGTCATACTGGTGAGAAACCTTTCCAATGTGTTGTTTGTGGGCGTGCATTTTCCCAGAAATCCAATGTGAAGAAACACATGTCAACTCATAAGGTATGATACATGTTTTGTATTGTATATTTCTGTTTATTTTTTAAATTAATTAATTAGTTTTTTGTTTAAAGAAGGATTTCAAAACATGAATTTTAGTACTAACCATATTCTATGTGAATTAATTTTTTTTTTGTTTCAATGAAGATTGCATTTAGCTGTGGTAATATTTAATACTGTAAAATATTTTCACATGTCTTTAGCCTAGGTCTGGTTCCTTTTTAATTTTTTGTGTAAAAATAATTAATAAACATTTTGTATAAATTTTAATTTGCGTTTCGCCGTACTTTTTCTTAAGGTCATTCAATATAAATAAAATACATATTGCTTTCATTTTGTCTACTATAATGTTGTGCCTTTTTTCAACTTGATCACCTTGTTTGGAATTTAAGTAAATAATTGTACGATAAACTTCTGATTATCCGTGTTAATTAGTGTCGGGCAAAGCATGGATAGTTGGGAAACACAAATAATAAAAAAAAAAAAAATACCCCATTAGCCAACATTACTAAAAAAGGACCATATTCATAATTCACTTAAATACGGTAACAACATTCAGTTTCATCAACAAATACTGTATTTAATCTTCAATAGGGCAACGTTTTTTCCAGAATAAATTAAAAATTTAAACAGGGTGCATGGTAAACATGAGAAATAGTGATATTGAAATCTTATTAATCCATTGTTGTTCGTCAGAATTTACATTCTTATGCTCCAAAAAGTTTTTTTTTAACAAAAATTTTGGTTTTCTTTCAGTGTTAAATGCACAGAATGCTGCACGTATAATCCGAAAAATGGTTAGTCGATGCGCGGATAGTCGGAAGTTTTTACTATATTTCAGTAATTATATTTTTCTGCTGTAATAACTGCAGTAATGGCAGATAGATGCTTGGTAACTTTTAACACGTTGACTGCTGGTGATTTTTTTTTTTCAGTGTGCGTGCATTACTGTGTCACTTGAATCCACTGCAGCTGAATTTAACAAGCAAGCATCTCTAGTATTAAGAACTGTATTAGAACTCCTAATTCAGTTATTATGAATTGCTAATGTTTCTCTACTCTAAGGTAGTACAAAGGACACAACAATCATCTGTTATACTATTAGTAAGAGGACAAATTACTCAAGACAAATGAATTCATTATATTCTGAATTCTTAGTTGAACATAAATTTACAGTAAACATTTTGTATACTGACAATTATAATGTACAGTCGACAATGAGATGTTTTGCTACATGTATTGGTGTTGCCATATTATTTATACAGTAGTGTAAATAAACTTAGGGACGTATCACTACCAGATGTATTGGACAGAATAACTGCAATGCGTATGAGACATACATAATTAGTTAATTACACTTATGGCTTGGTATGAGGTAGAGGGCATGGAAAAAGCGAATATTATTTGATCCCTCCATGGATGGCATTAAATTCTGCTATAAGAAGCAACATTAAAGAGGAGGATACTCTCAAGATTACGGTTTAACATTTTAATTATCTCAGCTCATCCTGCTGCAATAGATTATTTATTGTGGTGACAGGTGTCTTGTGGCTGGCCAGTGATGGTCCGTCCAGCCATGAACCACACAATTTCAGTAGGTTAGAGATGTGGGTAAAGCCCAGGCCAAAGAAGCGTTGTGACGTAGCTGTCATCCAGGAACTATTAAAATGTGTGGTCCTTTTGGTACTTATCTACTGAACCATATTATATTTTAGGCATGTTAACTCAGTATTGTAGGAACAGCATTTTGTGTGTTATTTTCTATATTGCATTTGTTTTTCATGATTTGCAGGTGTGGCCGGGTGGTATACCACAGACATTGCCTAAAGACCCTTTGGGACTAGCTTCCGAGGACAACCCCGACAGACAAGATGCTAATAGTGATGGCCAAGTGAGTGGTACTATGATGTGTGGGTTTGTAATCTTAAATAGTTTTGCTTCATTTACTTCAAGATCAACTTAAGCTTGTCATAAAAGACTAGTTGTTAAGCATGAAGTGTTCTTGGGCAAACATTGTGTAGCAATGACTTTACAGTAATTCTCAGTAGCCTATGGAACCATATGACTGGTACGTGCAGGTACACATTCCACAGCCAGTAGCATCTAAGAGGTGAGGAACACTTTTCCAGTAATACACCTAGGTCTCTACAACACAACTGACACGTGTTAAAGGTGTATTGTCAGACTGTATACCACTTGTCTTGAAACACCACCACAGTCAGTAGCATCTAAGAGGCGAGGAACAGTTCTCTAGTACCGTATTTGCCTGTGTATACTATGACCCTGCACATAAGACGAGTAATGGTTTTGATGTTTCAAAATTTTGAAAAAAAGTACTGCGTTACATGGCTGTGTCGGGTTGCAGCAGCTGCTTGCAAGGTCATCGTATTCCTGTGCGCTGTTGTCGCCTGCCAGCCAAGCACTAGACACGTTATTGTGTGGTACCAACGAGCTATATAGTTAACATAGAGGGGTGAAAATGCTTCCAAAGTGAAGCCCAATTGAACGGCTGTTTTGACTCCAGAAAACATGGCGAACAGCAGTGTGGGCAACATTATGTTAAAAATCCATCATTATGTTCACATTATATCCGTTACTTTATAGCTCCACCATATTCCTTCTAAACACAGGAAAAAATGCCAATAATTATTGTAATGTATTATACTGTAATAAAGTTTAATTTAGCATAATCACTCTCGTCTCTCGACTGTAAATAAGAGTTCACCATTTTATCTAGAGTCAAAATACCACGTTCAATTGGGCTTCACCTCAGAGCCTTGGAGTTTGCTGTTTCCGCCCCTCTATGTTTACTATATAGCTTGTTGTGTGGTACCGTATCTAGATCCTCATTTTCTCCGCCCGAAAGTTGCGTGCTGGCGAGACAAAGGATCTAGGCATGCGCTCCAGTTGTGGTATTGATAGCCTAGCCTGTCACAATTATAACACTCATTAAAATTTCGTACCATACATTTTATCAAATCACGGGCCACTTCTTGTGATTTGTGACAAAAAATGCAATCCTTGTAATATTATACAACTCCACAGCTAGTAGTTTATCTTTAAAATGATTTTTAGGTTGCCAAATATTTTCACACCCTCATATAAAACATGTAGCAACTTTTGAAGGTCAAAAATATGTTATAATAGTCGTCTTATTCACCGGCAAATACAGTAATTAACTTTTTTACTTTTAGATTATTCTGTAACAGAATTAAGGCAAGACCCGGAAAAATATGTGGACTAAATGACCTTCTATCCCGTCTCTAAAATTTTGTCTCTGTTCCATCAAAAACATGCACGTACATTTTGGGCGAAACACATAAGCTGGTGTGAAATCAGAATGATGCACTACAATCTCAATTGTTAAACTTCTCTGTTTGCTGTAAATGTGCTTAGTATGGTTAATTTCAGTAAAATGCTGGTAAGAAGTTTCTGAAGTGACTGAAAAATTTAAGCTTCATAGTCAGACTAACTTCTTAAAAGCAACATTTTTCTGTTGTATTTATAGGCATGGTAAAAACTATTTACACTTATTATGGGGAAACACTTCTTAGGCTCGGTTTCAGTCGCCACATTGAATTTTATTATTTTTTGCTATTTTGGAACTCTAAAAAGAAAAACTGTAAATATGCGACTATACCTCAAATCCCATTTCAATTTCGCTACAGTAATGACCTTGAGATTTACCTGTTAAAACATAATTATGCCGTAATGTGTGGCAAATTATCTTATATTCATAATTTGCCCGACAAATTGTGACCTAACTATATATTACTAGCTCTATTGCCATGCTTGTACTGTAGCGTAAAGTAAGTAGAATTTACAGTATAGTCGCTGATTTAATATTTTTATTCTCAGAACTTCAAAAAAGCGAAAAATAATAAAATACAATATGGCGACTGAAACTGAGCGTTAAGTAGGAACTTTTTATAAGTCGTTCGGGATAAAGTGAGGAGTTGACTCGACGCAGCCCTTCTGCGGTTGCGGTAGGTCGTCTCTGAGGGAGGATGTGAAAGGAAGCCTGCGCCGGCTAAGACGGTCTGTGTCCCTCGGAGATCGCGGGGTTTCGGCCCGAGACGTGCCTCAGTGAGTGAGCTGAGGGGAGCCACGCTCGGATCGTACAGAAGGGGGCGGAGCACCTCACTTAATTGGGTCAGGTTATATTTCACTCACCTGGTATTTAGAACAACTCCCTCAGCAATAATTGCTTGCGTTCGCTCAGGGGCTTAGTATCCTTTCTGGCCTCGCTCCTAAGCTGTTGTATGCGTCTGTGCGCCGGAGGGGCGTCTTGGGGCGGCGTCTTGATGCCGTATTTCAGTCCTGGCATTGGCAACTGTGGTTATTACTTACAAAACACGTGGCACATATTTATAACCTTAAATTTTCCCGTCTCGGGACGTTATTAAGACATCAGGTAAGTACAAAAACATCACAACCCTTCTTACATCTACAAAATTTGGCATCGGAAAATTACGTTAACATAAGCGAGACCTGAGGTGCACTAGTGAGGCTTAACCTCCAAAAGGGACAAGCTCGGGAGGCGAGCATCATATAAAATATCAATAGCGGTGGGGCGTCAACTCCCCCCCGGCAGAAAGAGCAAGACTCCGAGTTGGACCTTTAAAAAAAAAAATCTTAAGCTTAGGTAGGTAGAGAGTAAGATACATAGCGCCAGGCCTATGTCCAGGTATTAATACTTTATTGGACTGGCTACCTTTACAATGAGTCTGAAAACATTACTGGCTACAAGTACGAGTCTTTGGATGTCCTGTGGACGGTTGGGTCGGCTGAGGTTGACTCACCCTGGTGGTTGACCACTTGTAGTGTCGGGGGCGAACTGGTCGCCATGGTGCTTCGTAGTACCGCCCGCGTTGTTGGCGGGGGTCTCCTCGGCAGGTGCGCCACAATGGTTGGCGCTGGTTGAGGGGTGGGCCCGGGAAGGCCTGTGTAGGTTTCTCCATAGAGATGGGAGGTGCTGGGGGCGCACGTGGCTGGGTGCCCCTGGTAGCTTGGTGGGTGCCTCTCTGGTCTGGAGCCGCCTGGCCTGGAGTGGTGGCGCGCTGGGCGCTGGTGTGGGCAGGGCTGCCTGGAGGGGCAGGCCGGTGGCGGCGTGGTGGATCCAGAGTGCTGGAAGTTGGGCGTGTCGCCAACTGGGTGGGTGTGGTGCTGCTTCCTCTCGGCAAAGCAGTAGCTGCTTCTGATGGTCTTGGAGGATGGTGTCTGTCGATCTCCACGCCGCTGTCGCTATCGTGAAGAATCAATCCAGGGATCCTCGGGCGGTGGCGGTCCTTCTGCCACTTGGTTACCCTGGGGCTGGCCAGGTATGGTAGGCTGAGGTGTCTGCTTCATGGCCGAGCGGTGGACCTTTTTGATTGTCCCTTGGGTGTCTTCTATCCAGTAGACGTGTCCTTGACGTTGGAGGACCGTATAAGGCCCTTCCCATTTCGGGGCTAGTCCGGCATGGAAGTGCTTGCTTCTGTTGGAGAGCGGGCGATTGCGTAGGTATACTCTGCTTCCGTCGGCGAGTACTGACTGGGGGCTCGTGTCGGGGGGCGGGTACTTCCTTGCTATGTACTCACGCTGGTGAGTTTGAGCCTGCTGGATTCTGTACTGGGCCGCTCGTCGTCCTTCTTCAGCGGTGGGGGCCTTGGTTGGGGGGAGATTCCATCTCCACTCCCCTGGGCGTCGGAGTGTCTGGCCGAACAAAAGTTCGCTGGGGGAGGCGCGGAGAGCCTCGTTGGTGCGACGTCGCAGCTGATAGAGTATCTGGGGGAGTGCCTTGTCCCAATGGCGGTGATCCTTTTGGGTATGGAGGCGAATTCCTTTCTTAAGCTCTTGATTCTTCCGCTCCGTAGGGTTGGCTTGAGGGTGGTAGATCGGGGTAGCATGAGCTTCTACCTCCCATCTTGCACAGGCCTTTTGCCTAGGTTGACTGATGAACTGGGGTCCATTGTCGGTTAGGATGCTGCGGGGGTAACCCCAGCGTGGGAACACTTCATCCTGTAGTTTGGTGATGATGGAGGTGGTGTCGGTGTTCCGTAAGGGAAAAGCTTCAGTCCATCGGGAAAAGAGGTCGACTATCACCAGCAAGAATCGTCGGCCGGATGAGCTTCGGGGGTATGGTCCCATAAGGTCGAGGGCGATCTGTTCCCATGGTGTGGAAGGCCGTCTTGGAGTGCCAGATGGCTTGTGGGTGGCACTGGACTTCAAGGTGACACAAGTCGTGCATCGAGTGACATAGGCGGGTATGTCCCGTATGGACCCTCTCCAGGCATATCTTTGATGGATCTGTTGCATAGTTTCTTGGGATCCAGGGTGGCCTGCTAAGGCGTGGTCATGAAAATAGCTACATATGGAAGCCCGTAGCGAGTGAGGGACCCACAGCTTCCATTCGTTGGTAGGGCTGGGTTTCATCCAAAGGTAGCCACGATCTTCTCTGTATTTGTTGGGTTGACCGGCCAATAGCTGTGGAGCTTCGGGGTCGTTTTGTTGTTCCTTCATGAACGCTTCGAGATTGTTGGTGAACTTAGTGGTTTGGAGTTTCTGGATCGGCGACTGAGGCTGTTGGCGGGCGGGCTCAGGAGGTAGGACATTTTCCCAGCAGTGAAGGTCGTTAGTGTCGTTGACTGCGGCGGGATGTCTGGATAGGGCGTCCGGCTGCTGGTTTTCTTTCCCGGGACAATGCTGAATGGTGAAGGTGAACTCCTGGAGTAGCATCGCCCAGCGGGCTAGCTTAGTTTTTTTGCTGCTGGTCGTATAGAGCCACTGGAGCGCTCGGTTGTCGGTTCGCAAGATGAAGGGTCGGTCCTCGAGGAGGTATCGGTACTTTCGTATAGCCCAGACTATTCCAAGATACTCTTGTTCGTGAGAATCGTATCTCCTCTCGGTAGGGCTGAGTTGTGTGCTGGCGTAGCTGATTACTTTCCTCTCCTCGTCGGGTCCTGTTTGATATACGACTGCCCCAAGTCCGATCTGACTGGCGTCTGTCTGTAGGACGATGGGAAGTGTTTGATCCGGCCTGTGCAGCATGGGTAGGCCTCGATACTGTTCTTTGAGGTCCCGGAAGGCGCAGTCTTCCGAGGGTCCCCATCGCCATCGTCGATTCTTGGTTGACAGAAGTTTGCTAAATGGGTCCATGTACTTGGAGATGTTGGGTGTGTAGTCCCGGAGCCAATTGCACAGTCCCAGGAACTGACGCAATTGTTTGGCGTTCTTTGGGGGTTCGGCTGTCAGGATCTGCTGCACTTTTTCGGTCTGGGGTAAGTTCCCTTCGGGCGTTACCACGTGCCCTAAGTATCTTACGGTAGTTTTGCCGAAGTGGCATTTCTCAAGCTGAGCAGTAAGGTTGTGAAGGCGCAATCGTTCCAAGACCTGATGCAGGTGGCGCTTGTGACTTTCCCAGTCAGGTGAGAAGACGATTACATCGTCGAGGTATGCGATACAGAAATCTCCGGTGTAGCCTGTCAGGACGTGGCAGTTCATCATTCTTTGGTATGTAGCTGGCGCATTCTTCAAGCCGAAAGGCATGGCGCGGAACTGGAACTGCTCGCCGTCTGGTGTGGTGAAGGCTGTATAGCGTCTCGCATCTGGGTGTACTGGCACCTGCCAGTAGCCGCTTCTCATGTCAATGGTGGAAAAAAATCTTAGCTTCGCCTAAGCTGCGGAGGATATTGGTGACGTTAAGTGCTGGTGGTGCCACAGGCAAGGTGATTCGGTTGAGAGGCAAATAATCGACGCAGAACCTGGTGTCGCCATCCTTTTTTGGTACTAAGACGATACTTGAGTTGTAAGGCGAGTCCGCAGGCTCGATGATGCGTTGTTGCAACATGCTGGTGACCTGGTCTCGTATGATAGTCTGTTTCTGGGCGGAAGGGATGTTGGGGCGACAGTAAATTGGCTGCTGATGCTGCAGCTGGATGTCGTGGATCCCTATGGTGGTCTGTCTGAGGGGTCCACCCGATTGGAAGGCCGCAACGTGCTGGTTGAGAAGACTCGTGAGTTGGCGAAGTTCTTCTCCTTGCAATTGTGATTGCAGGTCTTCAGGGTGGATAGTTTGGGTTGGTGCCTCTATTGGCGGTATTCCCCAATGCAATGTGTGGCATCTTTCTCGCCCCAGGTATAGGGTTCTCTGGCTGCAGTCGAGGATGCAGTTGTGATCCTGGAGCCATTGCTGACCGAGGATCATGTCTTCGTTGAGCTCGTCGGACACTAAGAAGGGGATTATGTGCGTTCCGGCGATAGTGGTAAGTGGCAGAGTCACTTCTCCATTTATTGGGAGGTAGGTCTGTCGTTTTGCTAATTGCACTTGTTGTTGGGAGGCCTGTATGGCCTGTCTGATGTCAGGGAGCAGCATTTGTGTCTTGACGAAATTGGTGGTTGCGGCAGTGTCAAGGACTGCGAGAACTTCAAGATGCTGCACTTGGACCCAAATTCTTGGTAATGGTGAGGCTTCCATGGATGGAGGCACTGTCATTCCGTAGACCCGTTGGAATTTGCCGGGTTGTTGGGTCTGCTCGGTCCCCCGGCTCTGGAGTTTCCCCGAGTCTTGATTGGGGTTAGTGTTTCTCTGTATGCGGTGCTGTGCCTGCCTTTCTCTGTATATGGCGCAATCTCGATGCAGGTGGCGAGCTGGGCAGTACCAGCATTTCGGTAGCACGGGGGGTGGAGGTGCCTTCTCTTTTTCAGGTACTGGTTTCGGGACCTTCGGCTGGGTCGTAACCTGCAGGTTTGACTTGGCGGAGGGCTGATCCAGCTCCAAGGCCTTGGTTCTATCTATGAGCTCCTCCATTGTTTCTGGTTTAGGGTTCCGGAGGAAGGACCGGAAATTGGGCTTGAGCATCTCTAGGATAGTGGCGATGCATGTACTCTCTTCCTCTCCAGGGTGCACGCGCTCATACACCTGGGCCTTCCTTCGTATAAATGCCTCTGAGTCTTCGACTACTCTCTGAGCCGTGCTGTATAGCTCTCGGGTGAGTTGTGTCTTGACCTCGAGTCCCGAGAAGCGGTTTGTGAGGCGATCCCGAAACTGTTGCCAGTTGGAAACATATTCTCCATACTTTTCCCACCAGGAGAGTGCTGCTCTTTGCAGCTGGCGTTGCATCCTGAGGACCCAATGTTTGTTAGGTATATGGTTTATGGTAAGCTCTTCCTTGCACTCTTGCAGGAATTCGCTGGGATCTTTCAGGGGTTTCCCATGGAACAATGCTAATAGGAGTCGATCTGGGTTCCCTCTGTCAGGGGGTCGAGGTGACCGACTTTCGACAGGTTCTAGTTGGCGGTTGGCGGAGATGGTCTTAAAGGCATCGCACCTGAAGACAAGTCCCTGAAATTCTCGTGGGGTGTCGGCCCAGCCAAGACAGGCATAGTGAAAAGTCTGAGGGCATGAATGGCACTGAACTCGGTAGGTGCCTTCCCCGGTACAAAGGGTGTGAGCGCATCTCTTCTGTCGCTCATAGCAGTCGGTACAGCGATATTCGAGTCCTTCGGTGTTCCTAGGATCATCTTCCCATCCGAGACATGTGTGGTGAAATTGTCGTCCGCAATGGGCGCAGGCAATTTGGTGAGTCCCTTCTCGGGTACGTGTGTCGGCGGCGCATGAAGGAGAGGCCTCCTCTTCGTTAGAACCGAGGTCCGACATGGTGCTTTTAGTGGATAATCTGGGCGCCACGAAGTTTCGCAGTTGACTTCGAACTGAGGTCTGTGGTCTCAGGGTTTCGGAGGTTCAGCTTCTGCTCCCTGAATGATTCTGTCGCCCCACGTTGGGCGCCACGAGAGCTTGACTCGACGCAGCCCTTCTGCGGTTGCGGTAGGTCGTCTCTGAGGGAGGATGTGAAAGGAAGCCTGCGCCGGCTAAGACGGGCTGTGTCCCTCGGAGATCGCGGGGTTTCGGCCCGAGACGTGCCTCAGTGAGTGAGCTGAGGGGAGCCACGCTCGGATCGTACAGAAGGGGGCGGAGCGCCTCACTTAATTGGGTC
>PNEQ01054230.1:0-44764 GCA_003012365.1 Medauroidea extradentata
ACACACACACACACACACACACACACACACACACACATATATATATATATATATATATATATATATATATATATATATATATATATATATATAGAGAGAGAGAGAGAGAGGACAATCTCCGAACAGTGTAGCAACATTGTGCTCATAAAATGTTATGCAATATTTTTACAACGAACATTTTCTTCACCTAATTAACCCAGGACTCGCGTGGAGTGCTTATTAGGAGTTCGTTTCTGGACATCCTGTATGCGTGAGCACTTTTCAAGGCTTGCCAAAATGTGTTCAGTAAAGCAATTTGCAACTTACCGTCAATTGTCAATGCCAAAATAGCCAGTAGATTTTACCAACACTATCTATAGATAGGACTACATTTCATTTCTCTGGAAAAAATTCCTAATCTAATACTGAAATCAAATATGATTGATATATGTTAGAGTATTTTGGAAGGAGCTTAAAAAAGGTGTCACTTTGTCGGAGGAGTAAATATTACCTTCACAATGTCAGCTGCAGCTGCTGGTAATAATATAGTTATTTAGGGACCAGAATGTCTCGCTAAAAGAATTATCCGTCACATTGTTGCAATGCCTTACGTGTACATCTGCAGCTCAGCTTCGAGGTCAATGATTGGAAGTTTTAACCCTCAGTGCCTTAGTGTTCTACACTAAGTCACAGACGTGTGTTAACATTGTTCTGATTGGCTCAGAGTGACAACTATGCACCTATTCACACCGCCAGCAACTGTGAAGTAGAACTGCAAATATGCACGAGAAAAGTACTAGTTCTTTCTGATTGTGTATCCACGTCAAGCCGACAACTAACAGCACACCACATTCTCCTAATATAGGCGAGCATTCTATTTTCAGGCAATTCGTATTCTTCCGCGCGTAACGGCTGACACCGGAACATACCTAACCTCTCTAGACTCGTCACTTTGTGTTTGCGCGTGTACGATCAAATGTACAGTCAGTATTAATCAATAAAGTCTGATAAAAATAATTTATTTATTTAATAAAATACAAGTACGTCGATTTTTGTTGTCTTTGTTGAAGTATTTTTGTATTTAAACAGGAAAATACACGGAACTATATTGTGTAACTTCGCTGCCAACCATACAAGTAGTAAGGTAACTATAGTTAATGTTGTATTGTATGTAGTAACGGCTAGTGATATTTTTCAAATGTTAAGTTTTTAGTACACACCTTATCCCGAACGACGTATGTCAGACTTGCGCTGCTGACATAACAGGCTGGTGAAAAAAAAAATCTTGACGAATAACCTGAGTTCATTGTCACGACCGAAAAAAAAAAACAGCAGTTCGTCAAATATACACACAAGAAATAAATTATGAAGAGAAAAGTAGTAACAATTAATTTATTCAACAGCTCCACCTCGTGCCGCCCAGTTGTTTCTCTTGCATTTCCCTTTGTTACTAGCATAAGTACCAGAACGTGGTTTTTATCGTACTAGTTTTCTTTTTGGATTACAATAGTGACGGAGATCGTCGATGTCTGGTTATATTGAAGTTAAGTAGGGTCGATTTAATAATCTGGACGGAAATGGACACGCAGATAACGTCATGTTTAGCATTAATAAATATATAATTAACATACAAACAAGTTACACTATATCTTAATATGTTAGCGGTTGTTGAAACCAGCAGTAGTAGTGCTACTTATATATTCCGTGATAGGCTTTGCTTACTTTCCTGTGCGCCCCAAGGTACATAATAAATATACTCATTTATTAGTTATTTATAATAAATATTTATGTGTATTATTATTTATTATTTATAATACATATACTTACTTATTCTGTGACCGAATGTTGGTCCATTAACAGCGATTATAAAAGCTTTTTCCTGTTGCTTTTGGAAGCGTTAGTTAGCTGATTTTTACCCTCAAATCAAAATATTTCCCATTTATAAATACATTATTTTGTTAATATGCAAACTAATTACAGTGTCTCAAGCACTTCAGGTGGTTATATGTGGCATTGTTTGTAATCTTGTACGCCCCGAGAGCTGGTATGATCACAACAATGGAAAGCTTCCCTCATCGCTTCTGTTACAAGTTATTTATTTTTTGATACAGCTGTCCGGTATTCGTCTGTACTGTATTTTCTCGTGCCAGGGTCGACAACCTCGCTTCCTGTTTTAATTATCCCCAGCAGGCAAAAAGCTTCAGCCGACGACTTCTCTTAATGGAAATGTAGACGAAGCGTCGCTCTGTGGCCGAGCGAAATGTGGAGCGCACATCAGACCGAAAATACACCGCCATTAGGAAATTGCGTGCAATTGAAATAATGCGTGCGGTTGGCAACATTTCTGCAGTGCGTGGCTGAATGGCGCGCTGCTTTCTTCGTTACAACTGTGTATTACTCTACCACCGACATTCATTCTTGCCAACTGCTGCAGGCAGGATGTTTTAGCAAAACCATGCAAAATTGAAACTGGGAATTGGATCCTGCACACTGAGCACTTCTGTGTAGGGAACATGTGGACTGCGTAGCAAGTGGATGACGAAGGTCTGGTGACCTTGCAGGCCATGTAGTCAGACCGCGTAGTTCAGGAGATGTAGTCGTCAGATAAGTGCGATCTCTTACATCTACACAGGAGGACACTGCGGAGACGACAGAGCTACACTTCTGGACCACAAACACGCCAGGAGTGCGAACCTTTGATTTTAGCGGGAAAATGTGTTTGCGCCACTTTGTTTCAATGTCTTACGTGCAATTCTGCAGCTCTGCTTCAAAGTTATTGACAGTGTTACGTCACAGACTAAATAGTAATAGATGACGTGGGGGGGGGGGGTGAAGCTTATTTTATACGGGCGAACAACGCCGCTTATTGGCTAACCGAGACAGTAGATATCAGCCCCGTGTATGTTTGGCTCATGCACGTTACTGCAGGTTTCCTATTGGCCTGGCTGCCGACTAGCAGGGATTACGCTGATTGGCGGTAGATGTTTCCGCCATGTTGCAGGCCAAAGAAGCCAAGTTCCTGACGTGTGACTGAGTTCGTCGTTCTACCGGCTATTTCACTTCTGTATTCCTAAATATTCTGTGGTATCGTTGTGTAGAGGCGTCAAATATTTGCCTGTGTCAGTGAGTTACAGCGAAAAAAAAAAAATACATACGTATGTGATGAGCAGGAAGAATTACAACGACGCTGAGAGGTAAACATATCCAATCATTTACATCAAAGCAGAGCTGCACGTGTGCACAAATAAAGTGATTCATAAGTATTTCCGCGAAAATCATGCGTCCTTAATCATGAGTAGTATGTCGACGTGCAATTTCCATTCTACCTGGCCTCGCAGACCACATGCCATGTTTCCTATATCAAAGAGTATGCATGGGACAATTGATTCAAGCATACGGGTAATTGAATTCACGAAATTTTCCTGTCCCTACATATGGATACAGAAGAAACGACTAATAACAGGAGAATATTTAAAAATTTTAAAATATATGTTTACAAACGATATGAATATAAGATTCTTAAAATTTAAAAACGTACAAAAATAAGATTTACAGGAAAAACAGCGTTGGCGATTACGCGTATATGCGTCATGCCGTAGAAATGTATGTGGCGATCTATAATTGACATTTACCGATAAATAAAATCTGCGTGTGGTTTCACAAAACAAAATACGGCGCAGTAGAGAAAACAACTGCAAGTGCACTGGGCGAGGTGATGCAGGTGACCTCTGAGCTTTCTCCAGTTCCCACCGCAACAATACACAGCAATACATTTTCATCAGCCAGTTGGGAAGAGCAAGAAACATTCGCGAACCAGTCGCTTCATTACATGTAGAGTGGAAATCCTAAATGATATCAGTGACAAAAAATATTTCCGAGTAAAAGGGAAAAACAGCGATTCAAGAGTATGCATACATATGGGACAGGAACTCTTTCAACGATCGTAAAAGCTATTAAGAAAGTTACTGTAACTTAGCTCTTACATCAAAACATAGGCACATAGTTAATTTGGATGTAACTAACTAAATTCCGTGTCTTCTGACACTTAGGTCATTTAGAATTTCCACTCTACAAATTGTTATTGATTACAACAGAGGCGAACACTGCAGTGTTTCAAGGCAAGCGTTGATAAGCAATGTCAATACATTACTCGTTAGTTGTATGTGGAACATTAGACTGGTAGGGACAGGTTCATTTCTGCCAGTAGTGTACACTGTTAAAATACTGGTAAACTTACCGTACCGATGTACAGGCGTGTTAAGGGCGCGGTCTACCGCAATTTTCATCACCATTATTTTATTTTTTATTTATACCAGATGTTTTTTTCTTCTTATTTTAGACACAAAATGAGACTAAATTTGGCTCTTATGAAATGTTTTTATCTCTCATAGTTTTCGCGTAATGTCTTGTTAAAGTCATATGTTGCATGTTTCCGTTTTAACGACTACACTAAAACCTACAGATACACCAAACTAAAAAAAAATCACAGTGGATAAAGACATTGCAGGCTACAACAGCATGCTAATAAAATTAAAGAATAAAAATTATTTGTATTTTAAAAAAAATTGAATTTTGAAAATTTTAATTATCAGTTTCAGCATTTTTTAAAATTCAAATAATATTTTATTCTTAAATTTTATGAGCATGTCATTGTAGCCTGCAATGTCTTTATCCACTGTGATTTTTTTTTAATTTGGTATATCAGTTGGTTTTAGTGTAGTCGTTAAAACGGAAATATGCAACATATGACTTTAACAAGACATTACGCGAAAACTATGACAGATAAAAAAAATTTCATAAGAGCCAAACTTAGCCACATTTTGTGTCTAAAATAAGAAAAAAATGTCTGGTACAAATCTAAACTAAAATAATGATGATGAAAATTGCGGTAGACGACGCCCTCGAAGTGTATGTCTGATCTACTGCAGCTTGACTGGGAACAAGACCACACTTCGACACTGGATTACAACATACTCGTATTTAGACTTTGAATGATATTGAAGCCCAGTTGACTACACGAACACAACCAGCACCACTAAAAGCTCTTTTCCATTGTAAAAACATGAATTCTTTAGCAAGGTTATTATTTAAGGTGTTTATATTTCGTATGTCGCTTGTCCTGCTTGAGCTATGACCACGGTCTGAGAGGTAGAGGTCTTGACACTGTGTGTGCTCTCCAGCAAGAGTAAGTGTCTCTCTTTTTGTCGCCGAGCGCTAGTAGTCATTTGGTGGAAGATTTGTTTTGTTTACATCTGACGGTGTTACAATTTTTACAATGATTTATATAAACTTATGTTAATATGGTAAGCTGGTATTGTAGATATATGTTTCGTATTCATTAATGCATTGGCACCTGTGTAGAACTGTTTATGTAATTCGTATCAAAAATATATAGATTCATAATTTAAAATAAGTTGAAAATGTAATTATAATAAATTTTTACATGCAGTTAATATTAATAAATACATTGGAAAACTAAATTTTATGGCTGCAAATGTGTTCCAATAAAATTTGCATATACGTTCTCTGGATTTTAAATTTTTTCTTCTGTTATACAGACAATCCCGATAACGACTACGCATTTAAAGCTACGAAATCTTGCTAAGCCAAAGATAACAAGACTAATCTTCCACTAAAGACTGGCGCTGCGACAATAAAAGGAGTCACATTTTATTCCTCAGTGTCAAGACCTTGCCAACCTTACCTTCATAGACCGTAACCATAGCCCTCTTTAGTAGAAGGCCACGGCCTTAGATCTGGCAACCCTGCACACAAGGGTAAGTTTAACACTTATTTTATCTCTCCATAGGCAATGTCTGTACCTGATTCGTTATTCTGCTCTACATACCGGCGAATCAGGGGAAGCCACTGCCGTTCGCAAGATAAAATAAGTGTAAAAATTACCCTTCCTAGCAGGGTTGCCAGATCTAAGGCCTCGGCATTCTAATGAAGATGGCTATGCCGTAACCCATTAAACCATCATCGTTTACGTAGGATTTCCTGTTTTACAATGTATTGTTATATCTATGACAACAATTGCGTGCTCAGTAAATGTTGAGTACAGTCCATATTCTATCTCAACTATAATGTTATATAAAAAAACACAGAAGTATTATTTGCTGGTATTTGGTTCTAGAGTTTCAGTCCTCGATTAGTGTAATTTGTGTACGTCATAACAATTACTGAGTCTTATATTTGAAAAATGTACATACAGTTGTATAGAGCTGACAAGAGTTTCATTTAGTAAAGAATAGCTTCAAAGATAATAGCTCCTTCAGATTATTAACTTTGTCAAGTACCTAATATGGCCACTGAAAATTTTCAAAGTTTCTGGGATGGAAACTAAGCACATGATTAGTTGTTGGCTAAACTTTGGAGAAAGTTTTCTTACCAACGGGAGGAAATAAGAAACTTTGCGAGTTTGTAAGTTAAAGTTCCTGTTTAGGAAGCAGTCGACTTACGAGCAACGACTTTCTTCTCCAATAATACTGTCACAAGAAATCATAAGAAACAAATCAATTAAATATTGTTCCTGTGCGACACAATATTACGTTGCCATCAACACAAACGCATCAACTAACCTCATGCTACTCCTAATTCCATGTTATATTTGACATCATTACATAATGTAACTACCACGAAGGTACCAACAATTTTTCAGTTAAAATCCTGACGATTATTTCATAGACAAAAGGTCGATTTACATGGCTTATCTTTGATTTACAGCCAAAAGAAATGTATCAACTGAATAATTGTGTTTTTCACTATTGTAGTAAATTATGGTTCGTCTGAGAAGTGAAGTATTGAAATCCAAATGTAAGCAATACCCACGTTTGTGATGTTTAGAATACATTTAAGCTCACACAGGAGTGTGGCCAGGACGTGGAAATCGATCTCTCATATTTCTTATGTTTCAAACCATGAATTGTAAAGAATGATGACTTGTAAAAAATTAAGTCTGAAAGAGTTACTTATGTTAGCATCTTGAACTAAAAAATAAAGAACCAAAACATTTATCACATACTGTGGTTTAAATTATGGTAAAAATCAACATGTTTTTGAAATGTAACATCTACATATGTTAACTACGTTTCGTTTCGAGACAAATAAAATATTTCAACACTGCTAAGTAAGTGACATCATGGAGGGTTCAATAACTTGCAGGCTGTACACTACTGTTTCTTTCACTCGATATAATCAACTCCTGTCCATTTGACCTTGAACTAGTGAGAGGTTAGTTTAATCATTGACCAAAAACAAGACTTGGTTCCCGTTTACTGGCAACTTTTTACTAGTTAGAAGTACTCAGGAGCATGGCTAAAAATTGTGATACAATTACAACAGTAACACGACTGTAAAAACGTTTGGACTATCTTTTCTTAAAACGAATCCACGAATTCAAACAAAACATTTTAGTAATATTTTCCTTTTACGGCCTCCGCATTGATTCCAACGTAAATTAGTAGATTATAAATATTGATTCCATGCTCAATAATAATGAATGACAATAATGTAACTTTGTAATTTTGCGAATATGTTTTAACCGTTAACTCCAAAAACTACTTCTTTAATTTTTAGTTCAGAGTCACTATATTTTAAACTATATGGGGGAAAAAATTACAAATCGTTCATTACGTTTCAGGCCATTCCTAACTACAACAGATTTTTTTTTTTTTTTTTAATCAGATATTGACATTTCCATCCGTTCGGTGTTAACTAGTTAATACAGAGTCACGACATTTAAGGTACATGTTAGTTATTTTACACCAAAATTTCTTGCAAGTGTTTTAAAAGTTGTAAAAAAAGAAATAAAATAAAACGTAAAATTGTAGTTGTCACTGTGTTACGTGTACCTTTACGATACAAAAAAAAAAAAAATTTTATTTTGCTTCAGAGGACACAATAATTAGGAAAAAAATTAACAGTTTGAAAAAAAAAATTGTTGCCAAACACTCAAGCAGGATGTAAAAAATTCTGTTCGTTAAAGCGAGACATACTTTCTCATCATGTGTATATTTTTTCCAGAGAAGTAAACGTATTGTTTGAATGCAAGAAGTAACACCCCTCTAAAACTAGCACGCTATTTATTACAACTGGGATATATTACGGATAATATTTTATTACATTTGAAAACGCTGTCAATAAATACAAAATAATATATTGCACGCGATGTGCTAGTGAAACTTGAAAATAAATGTCTGAAGGATAGTGACACAAACAGTAAGGCACAGTAAATAGTAAATTGGTTGTCGACCTAGTAATTCTCTACCCCCATAACAAAGTAAGCAAGAGAAAAAAACGTTAAAAACTTTTTATTTTCTAGGTAAACAATACGAATCCAACACGATTTGAATCAGAAATATATAATATGACTCGCTACATTTTAGTTGAGAGTTAAATGTACAGTTACATAAACTAAATAATCTTACTCACCACTGGACTACGCGGTACCAAAGTTTTCTGACTGAAGGGACTCACCTGGAACAGAGAAGAAACATAAATACATTACATTTTGCGTCTTGCAAATAAATAACAAATACAATACAGCAAAAATGCTACAAAGTTGACAGAAAAGGTTTAGGATTCCAATATGAGGGGTGTTTTAAGAGAAGTCGTCGTTTGGCACACGAGCCGTGTTGTTGCGCGTCAGGAGTTTTTTTTCCCCACGGAACTGTCAAAAATAATAATTATTTAAATATTTCAAGAACACACTCTTCGCGATCTGCTTCTGTAGTCTTGAAATTACGACGCGCAAGTTGAAAATATATTTAGCTCCCCTAAACTAACATTTAAAAAACACGTTTATAATATTACATATTCTGAAAAAAAAAAAAAAAAATACGAACTTGATTCGTAAAAAAAAGGTAAGATTTGTTTTGACTTAACGACATAATTATTCCCACGCACTGATTTCTAGGGATCACTGCCTACGAGGACAGTTGTGCAGAAATCGTTCTGTTCCGTATATTAACTGTACTGTCAATCTCATCACGCAGGAGCATTACATTATAAGATTATATGTATACTGATATTCTCTATTGTTACCCAGGTTGTAATTCGGTTCACTTTTTGGACCCAAGCAAATTTCAGTCTGTAAACGCCTTGACACGGAATACTACGAATATAGAAGTGAAATAACCGTTAGGGCTGCCAATTCAGTCACACACGCCAGCAAAACGTTTTCTTCTGGCCAGAAACATGACGGAAATGTATACCGCCAATCAGCGTAAGGCAGCTGCCTTGCTAGTCGACAGCCAAGCCAATAGCAAACCTGCCGTAACATACCGGAGCCAAACATACACGGGACTGGTATCAACGACCTCGGACAGTCAATAAGCGGCCAAGTTCATCTGTACCAAATGAGCCGCCACGTCATTTCACGTCTGTATTACTATCTATTCTGTGTCCTCGAGTTGAAATTTTACTGTATCCTGAGCTAATCAAGGTGGAGCGTAACATTTTTCTAGATGCTAACTAATGGCCCAGCATTTCACTTGCTGTTATACAACAGATGTATAGATTATTAACACGCTGAGATGTTAAGTCCAAAAACTTTTGAGACAAAATTAACGCTTTACTAGTTCAGGTTAAATAATGTTATTTTCAGAAAAAGAAATAAGTTTACTTTAAAACTGAATCTGTTAAAAGAGTAATGCTTCAGCTAAAATTAAATTAAGAAGTTTCGTCTAAACTTCATATTATTGGAACAGCCACGTGACCACTAACTCGTAGAAGTTGAATACAATACTAACTCAACATTCATTTAGTTGAATATTTCGAAAAGGAAAAAATTACTCCGGGGTCAGTAGAAAACTTAAATTTTGGTTCAGTCGTATGGAATCATTTTAACTTTGTATCTACTCAGCGAGGAAAATGTCACTAGCTGGTTACTGTTTGCAACACAGAAGCCTGCTTCTAGAGCCAGGGTTTTAGAGAAAACAATTTTGCAACAACTTGTTTCAATGCCTTATGTGCACATCTGTAGGTCCGGTTCATGACCCGTGTATGGAGGGTTTATTTCTCAGCGTCTTGTCTGTTCTACCCACCAATCACAGACGTGTGTTATAGCTATAACATTGTTCTCATTGGCTCAGTCAAATGAGCTACGCCTCTGCACTGATACATTCTACCAATAACAACGAGGCACATACAGGATGCAGAAGTGCACAAAAGGGATTGGAACAAATTTTTACAAAATTCTTTCCAACAAAAATTACTGGATCCACCAATTGCATAGGACACTTTCATAGCACGCTTACGTCAGTAAATGATTTCCTGTGTGACAAACAAACCTCGTGTAGTGTTGATTGTATTGAAATGACACCAGGTGCTTACAATTAAACACACGCGAGCTAAGTATCCAATCCTGGCAGCGGTAGAGAATATACGCCGCTACAGCTCTAACAGCCCCCTCCCCTCTTCACCCACACTCGGCAGTTGCAAAGGAACGCTCCAATCGAACAAACCTTTTATCTCGCAGGGCAGCAAGGTGTAGAGGGAAGAATTAATGGCGCCGACCTGCCCTGGGGCGAGGGTAAACATTTCACACAGCCGTAAACCCGCCCGAAGAAAGGAACGACTGCGTCCACGTATAGCCCAGGAGGAAGAGAGGGGGAGGGGGCAGTTGTTGGCGGCGGAAGCGGAATTGGCTGGGCAAACAAGCCCAAGGGGAACCGAGTACACACCAACCCCCCTCCCTCCTCTCTCGCACTTCTCACTCTTCGACCAACGTCCTTCTTTACCGCTTTTCACGTGTTCGCCAGCTTGCAATTACTCGGACCTAGTCCTGCCAGAGAAGATGGACATCCTTCCCCACAACACCCCTCGTATAAACCAAATATACTGACCAATAAGGACTACTCTCCCTCCCTCCAACCCCATCCGTGACTAGTGTGTACCTTCGTCTACATTCTCTACGACCAGTCGTGTGTCATATTTAAGCCTGGCACCTGCCTACGTATTTTAAGCTCACACGTGACAGGGCTATAAGGGCGAACTTGAAGCGTGCATCAAATGCCGGATCGCTTCAACGAACCAAACACTGAAATAGCATGCAAGATGGACGTAAACTCACTTTAATACGAGCTTTAAGCGGCGACCGTATAATTTTATTGGTGGAAAGTATTAAGAAAAGTTAATAGCATGTTTTTGAGTTTCACACAGCCTACATCTGGTTAGTTCATTCTGAAGTACGACCCATGGTGGGCAGACTCGGAGAGGTCCCATCCTCGGCGAGTTGGTTGTGAAAGTGCCCAGGAGCAGGCCCGGTGAGTCTGTTAGGGGTGTGGGTAGTGCCTGGACTCAAACCAAGAGGAGACTGAGCAGGAGGTCTCAGCCAAGGAACAGTAATGTAGGTATGATCTTCAGATGAGAGGCCTGAAACTCTCATGATTGCACCTGTTACCACTTTGGTAGCTGTCCCGAGGTGCAATTTAGTGTTCTGTCAAGAGGTTTGACAGTTCCAACTACCTGTTAGCTTGAGGACAATGCGGAGGTCGGGCGGATCCTGACTCCCTGTCTGATGGGAGGCTGAAGCGGGAAAGTCTTCACAATAAGTCCGCTGCGTAAAAAATATAAACCCCTCGAAAGAGGATATTGCATATATGAAGTACGGCAGTCTGAAAAGGCCGGTTCTAGATATGTTGGAAGGCTTAATGAAAGTGTTTTTAATGAGCATGGTGTGTTTTAACAACGTCATTCCGTCCTTATAAGGAGCGTGTTTCCTCTTCGTGCACGGGCACAATGAGCACATTTGAGATATTTGCTTTAAAAAGGTATTTACGAACATACTGCAGCTCATTTGAAGCGCGTGGTAGGCGGCGACCTTAATGTCTCCTACCTGGAACATCTACTCGCGTCTGTGAGCCTGGAGCATCAAGTGAAATGTCATAGACGCGCGTTAACGTAGATGAAAGTAATATCAATAAATTATCATGGCCGGATGATGAAGGTTAAAGTACAACTCTTGTAGAAACCAAATATAAAGTGTACATGGAACACTAAATCACGTTGGGCATGTAGCAGTTCTTAAGGTACCCGCCTATCCTAGCCGCCAAGCAGTTCGCAGAGCTTCGGCGATATACTTTCATTATAAAACTAATAAACGTAGGCCTACGTGAGTTATGTCTGGTGAGGAATAATATTCTACAAGTTATATGCATGCGCACCCTTTTCTCGACTTCTACTAATATTTAAATTTTATTTTAGCAAGCCGAAAATAACAAACTATGTTTCATATGCGGTCTTTTTTTAGGCATGATAATATTGGTTCAAAATATTAAAACTAGTACAGATATGTTAGGCCCATCTTCATCTCAAATATCACATCACAAAATGGGTTCTTAGGTGCCCGAACGTAATAAATTCTAACGCACGAAATACATCCACCTACACAGAGCAAAAGTTGTGTTGAGTCGACTATACATCTACGTCTCTATATGGCGAAACAAATACGTAATTGGCCGAACAAAATCGTTGGTCCCTGACAATATATGAAATGTTTCAAATATCCACTTTGTTGTTCAGACAAAACGTATTTTAAAGGGACCTAACCCTGTTTTTGGAGAACTAAACCTGAGAGGTAAAAATATATTTAGTTGATTTACGTTTGAGACGATTGTTTCTCCGTATACAAACATGTACACAACTGACCTTACTAAACATTGTCAGTTCAGTCGCCATCTTAAAAGCTATTTGCAAGCAAGACACCACGCAGGAGTGCGGATTGATTTCTTAAATGAAACCCTACTCGCCGCGACAAGCTAGCTGGACAACGCCCTTCATCTAGCGCGACATTCCCCAGTCGTTCACGTCTTGTGCATGCATGACGGCAATGCCTCATAGAGAAGCCGGGGTAATTTGAAGAGAATGAAGAGTGGATGGGGAAGGGGGAGGGGTAGTTCCTGGAACTGCCACTCCCCGCCGGTAAACTGCTTGTCGAATCCAATTTCTGGTTCCGTACCTTCTTCGTCGGCCCGAACCCCTTCCAGCGCGAGTCGCAATTCTCCGGCAGTGCTCTCTTTGATAGGTTTCGTATCAGGCTTCAAAATTAGAATTCTGGAGCAGCAAGGCGACGAAGACGGCGGGCCACGACACCCCGTGGAGAGATATTGCCCCCCGCCCCACCTTCACCCCGCACTCTTACTTCTCAGCCAATGACACGGCCGGGTGGAGCAGAGTGGTGAGAGTAAGTGCCGGCACAAGGGCGGAATTCGACTGAGTTTTTCGCTCCTCGGGAAATCACAACACGCTCGCCTCAACTGAACGTCGCCCGCGCCTCTACATAGAGCCGAGGATGCAGCAAGCCGTCAACATTTCTTCTTATTCTTCTTGTGCAGCGTGTGAAGCTACCACGGCGTAAGTGGAAGCGAGAGTGACGTCCCTTGACGGCGGCGAGTCCCATCTGCAGTGCACTTGCGAATTGATATATTAAAACCTTTTCACAGAATACTTTGATAATATTAAATACTAAGACAAGGCGTTTTTCAAAACAATGAACCGTGTGTTTGCAAAGAAAATTATATTGACTTAATTCTATAACAAAATTGATCATAATTTGAGTGCCAATATCTGGTAAACTATTATGAGGTTTACTGCTACAAAATGCATTAAGTACAAATTATGATACATTTGTGACGAAACAATGTAGGTAGGGTTTGGAAAATTATCTCACTGTGTGAAAAATATTCCTAAAATAACTGTGAAACTACCGGACGTGACTTCAACGACTGCGATGTAAAAAAAAATTGTAGTTTTATGAAAACAGAAAGCCAGTTCCTAAAAAACACTTTACATGACACATGCTTATTCGTAGCGATAATTGCACGTACAACAAGGAAAACATACGTAAGAAATGTTACAGATAATTGTTACGGCTACCGGGTTTACAGGAATTTCCTTCGTAAAAAGTTCACAGACACCTAACTCGCCCAATTCAGTTAAGTTAGTGTAATAAAAACTAAATAAAGCCCGTTTAGTTTTTTTTTTTTTAAATAAATTATCTTTTCTTCAAACTCGAGTGGATGATCACTACTTACTTTTCTTAAATTCTATCTTTACGAATAACTAGCGATAAAAAGTGTTAAGACAATTTATATCAAACATAAAATGCTTTTTTATATTAAAGTTAGAGTTTTGATCCATTACTTTATTCTAATTTTAAGCTTATACAAAATATTACGCAATACTGAATTGCGGGACATCTTTTCACTGTTCAACAAAATCTTTATTTTCAACGATTATTTTTTATGATTTAGTTCACGTAGCTAAAAAACGTGAATTTTATATATATATATATACACACACACATATATATACATGTATATTTTAAAATAGCACCTTCAATATTTATTTTTAATACTTAATCACCTAGAATATTTGATTTTAAAATCAATATTTCACAAACAATTTATTTTTAATGAACAAATGTCTTATTCATCTCTAATGCAAACATTGAAAAAAAAAACGTTATACGTACAGGATCTATTTTTTGAAAGAGTAACCTTAAAAATCGGTTAGTTGAGAAGTAAGATATTAGAACATTGACTCTCCATGTAAACTCTCGTCGTGACTACAAGGCAGCGCCTTAACGTCATCAAAACCATTAAGTTCAGTGGTTGTATTGCATTGCCAACATTCTGGCTTTAAATAGAGACAAAAAACTGTGCTTTTTAACTGGATCGTGAAATGTTTTGATGCTAGTACTCAGCGTGGAATCAGGTTATTATTGTTAGAATTACGGGAGAGTCTGTTAAATGGCGCACAGTAATGCTTGCATATTCCCTGATATAAAACAACCGGAAACACGATCACAAGTACTACGAAACATTTCCAAGCCACGAGGATTATCCTCTTCGGCTCCAACAGCTTTCGTTCCGAACAAAAATTATTTATTTCTAAGCTGATATTTTTTTCCATTTTAAACGCCCCTTGGAAGCACACTAATTTCTGCAGCTGCTTTTTCCCCCAAAAAGGTTTCCACAATATCAGAGGATTATAAAAAAAACGCGGATATCAGAGTGCTTCGCCTATATTTTTACACTCAATATAAACAATTTTTACACGAGCTGTTGTTTTTTGTTGGGCGTATCGTCCATTTTGGAAGGGCAAACATACCCACTTTGCAATATGAAAGGTTTTTAATCCGCAAATGAATCCGCAATGTTTTCCCAAATACGTTATATTTCAAAGGCCATTAACGCACCTGGCTGAGCTCGGTAAACCTTGCTGTTCAGTTATAAAACGTTCCACTTTTAATACTCAGTGTAATACCAGTCCGTATGTTTTCCTAGTAACAAACTTAAGAGACAGACACGACATGTGTTGTAGGGCTCTTCCTGTGGTTACATAAATAACTCTAATTTGTAAAACAATGAAAGGTATTGCGTTTGATGGCGAAATTATGTGTATCGGGCTTGAAAATCATTCCAATAATTTCACCATTGTATTATCCTCAGCATCGCAAATGCTTCAGTATAGTTGGTATTGCGGCACAATGTCACTAAAAAAAAATAAAATGTAAATAACATAAAATTAATATAATGGGTATAATTAATTGAGTAGGAGTTATGGAACTAATATCACTCTATTAAACTGTATTCTTTATGAGAAATGTCTGTGGTTGTGTATAAATACACACACCTATATAGCCTACATATAAATATATAAAAATATATAAATAATGGTTTGATAACTATAGGAACAAACGAAAGGGGTGTGTCTAGGACGACGAAACAAGCAAATAATGCTAATAACCATAGTTAGGGAAACCAATGGTTTTCCCAATATGACACACTACATGTTACAACAGGAACGCTATAATACCAGTGTAGCCGAGGATCGAAACGTCAAAATGCTGCACATGTGAACGAAGACATTACAACAAGTGTTGGAAATGCTGTCGCCTGTGGTAACTGGTGCCTGGCAGTGTTGCAACATTGCCTTGTTTGCACGTGTCCATACATCGTAACGGTAAAACCGTCGTTTTCAGAACCTATGTTTACTAGCATTATTTGCTTGTTTCATTGTTCTCGACACACCCCTTTCGTCTGTGCTTGTAATTACCAGACAACCTATATAGAGGAGGTTCAGGATAAAGTGAGCACTCCAAGAAGCCCTGCTGCATTTCTATTTCCAGTCAATTCGTATCTTTCCGCATGTAACGGCTAACGACGCGACATGTTTAACCTCTCTGGACACGTCACTTGATGTTAGCGCGTGTAAGATACATTGTGCAGTCGGCAGGAAACTACATAGTGAGATACAAAACGTTTATTAATTATGTAAAACACAAACACGTACAATTCAACCGATTTTATTTTATCTTTGTTGCATTTAAATAGATAAATACACGGAACTATATTCGACAATTCGCTGCCAACCATACACCGAGCAAGGTAAATGTTTCTAATGTTAAATTATAAGCAGTAACAGATAGTGATTTTTTTAAAGGTTAAATATTTAGTGCTCACTTTACCCCGAACAGCCTATATATATATATATATATATATATATATAGGCTGTTCGGGATAATATATATGTGTGTGTGTATACGAATGTCTGTCTGTAACGTATGTGTTCTCACACAGTTCATCCGACTGTGATGCAACTTGAAACTTTGAAGGGCTATTGAGGGGGAAGGGAAGGCTCGCGAATGGTTTTTTTTATAAAAAAAACCTAACATTGAGATATAAGGAAGGGGGTGTAAAACGCGGCAGAGGAGCAGAACGAGGCAATAGAAAAATTAAATCTTCATTAACACGCCTGCCGGGACAGCTAGTATAAAGAAAAGTAGAGGAAAGTAGTTCAGAGAACATTCAAGTAAACTTAATCACTCAGAAATTGTAAACTAGTTAATATCTACCAATGATACGTTCAACATTTATGACATTCATAGTTAATTATAACTTGCCAGACTGGATAATAATTAAATGACAGTTACGAAGCAATTACATTATTTACTTTTTAATCCTTTATACGCATTGCGGCTCTCACTGCCATCGTTCATTAAATAAAACGTCAGCTCGCTGATAAAATTACACTTTCATTTTTGTTGAATCCATGTCTGGAATACAATTACGACAAATAGGCCTAATACTTATATATACGAAACGAATACACGGTTTAAAAAATCAATCACATTTATGCAGTAACCTTACAAAAATAAGAAAACTAAAAAATGTAACAGAAAGCTTAAATAAACTTTTGAAAATCTATATTTGATGTCAGTAAAACATTTACTCAATATAAACGACGTCTGCGAGATATGGATCTGCATTTAAAGGAGTGCATAGTGTCGGTGATTGTGAGATATCAGGTTTTATAAGATACCAGGGGGGATTTTTATCTGTACTGCATTTTAAGTTTGGCATTATAGCATATCCGCATACATACAATTTTAGTCCAGATTTGTCTAACTATATAATATTAACGGGCATACATTCATGTAAAGAGCCGTTCATGATAAAGTGAGCACTGCATAAAGTTTTCTTTCAGCCGTTTTGCAGCCATATTAACTATTAGTAATATGAAAACTTCCATGTAACTAAAAACCAGTGTAAACGTTTCAACACGTTCAAATGTTAACACATACTGCCCCAATTTAACATATGTTTAATTAATTACCAGTTCTGCTGAGTGTTCAGTTTATAGTGAACAGCCTATATGCAAATATATTTATATATACTTATTTCTGTATAACATATATGAAACTATCTCATAAAATTATAGGGAAAACCTTATCAGATAAGGTAATAGACTTTCGTCTGGAAAATATTTACTATTGTATTATAAACAAAGGTTTAGGTTATGCTATCATTGTGTTTAAATAGTTATAATACTACAATTTAGAGAACACAAAAATAAATATCAATTTTTATTTCAAACGGCGGTATTTGAAATTACCGCAAAATAAGAATATATGTGTGTAAGGAAGCCAGAGTCCCTTAGCAAATCACACGATGGGCGTTGATAACTGCTACAGTACACCACACATCGCCGACAAATATGCGCAGGCAAGTAGCGACGTGGGTTCAAGTCCAGCAGCAGCCAGCGTGGAGGTGAGCTGGCACCTCGTTGTTTCTATAGCGCAAGTGGTTATACGAATATTTCTGACTTCTGCTATTACCAGCTCAGCAGCCGCAGTAACGTCAACTATAGTCTCGTTACTGCTGGCGAGCACTGGTACTCGAGGTCGTCTTCCACCGCGCGAGGTTAGCTCCCTGCCCGAGGCTAGAAGCATTACTGCCCTTATTCATTAGTTACACATTTCACGTTGCAAGGGTAGCATCTGATTTGTCTACACGTATATTAAAATACGTATAAAAACAATGTCTTGACTATTTTCCAAGACAAGGAAGAATTTTGTAGTGTATTCCTAGAGGCAATGATTTCTGGTGTAAAGAAATATGCAACATTGTGTTTCAGCGCCTCACGTTCACATCTGCAGCTCTGGTCTGTAGTTATTGGCAGCGAGCATTCCTGTAGAGGCGTCAGTCATTTGACTGGGCCAATGAGGATAACGTCACTGCGACACCACACGTCTGTGATTTGCGGGTAGATACCAGATATATTGATAGCACGGTCGTAGAAGAACAGGTCTGGACACTCGCCTGGAAACTTGACCTCCTTGTTGTTTGGCTGTAGTTCACTAAGTTCACGACAATGCTATAGGTTTATGGCGCTGCTGTTAGGGCGGTCGGTTCAAACTCCGCCCACTTCCTCCCAAATAAGATAAACAATTTATCAAAACGTATTTTTTATCACTTTATGAAATACTTCCTTAGTTCACAAATTTAAGAAAAGGCTCCAGCAATCTTTATTTACTTTATAAATTTAACAATGGAATAAAGTGGACGGAGTTTGAGTCCGACCGCCCGGAAAACAGCGCCAAAAAGTACGACATTCTCGGTAACTTGACGAACTACAGCCAAACAACAAGGGGGTCAAGCAAAATACATTGTTAGATAGGTGAGTGTCCCAGACCTGTTCTTCTACGACCGTGGTCTATTAGTTACAAACAGCCAATCACTGACCACGAGGCAGAGCTGCAGATGTTCCTCTATGTATTCCTTAATAAAACATAAAATGCAAGTAATCTGTGGACTGACAACAGTTCTTCAACTTGTTTAGAGAAACAATGTTGCGCTTATAATAGCAAGAATGACACTAATCACAACCTCCTGCAGAGACAAACGAAACAAAGGGCAGGCGAGCTATACTACATACTCTCACATACAAGCTCACCTAGGTTTGACTGTGGGCGTGGTTATAAGGATTAGTGATATCACCGGACTCTCTGCAGCTTGACAGGGCGTGAAGTGACAGTCAATGATACGCTTGCCCAATGTTATATTCGCTCTCTGAACACATTCACACAGTTGAAATTATAGTTGTAGAACCGTAGAACACATTAATTCCATGACAAACTGTTGCTAGATATGTGTCACTGCTAGTGATTGTTTCCGAGTCGCAGTAAACCCATCGTTGCATTAAAGGACTGACGATGTGAAAAAAGTAAATATTGAAACAAATCATGGAACCAAAAATGTATGTAGTCAACAAAAATACAAATAATTACGAAATATAAATGTAGTCGGTATATAATGAAAAATACAAAAAATCGAAAGAAAAAAATGGAAGTCAAAACAGACAATGACCAAACAAGGTGCATGCGAAAGGCGTCAATGACGGACAAAGACAACGAGGTACTTAAGGACTACTAATACCAAGGAACAGGAAAATTTGGCGTTCAACGGCCAGTACGCTATATTCCAACATTCTGTGCACACTCGATCCTCAGCTGTCTGTATGTTGGTTGTTGTCTCAGCGAGATGGCAGTTTCACCTTACACCAGGTAACACGGATTACTTACTTCTCTTACTGCAGGTTGGTTATTATTCTAGATTTTCTCACGAATTATTTATTTATATGTCATTAAATCACAAAATTGAATGGAATGCACATGCGTTTGAAGTAAATTTTGACCATAACTTTATTCGTGAATGTTTCCGTTCTTCCGCTAGTGCTGGCGAGCCCCGACAGACCTCAGCGCTCCTGAGCAGTAACGGAACACGGAGCACTCGGCACAGAGGCATCATGATCACAAGAAACCCTGCACTGCCACGTCAACTACTCCGTGCTACGATCACAGATTATGTGAAGCTGAAGTGAATATGGCGCATGGTGAGAGTGGAGGGGGAAGCCAGACAGGTTGTAACTAACAGTCACAAGTACACTGCTAGGCTTAACTAAACGACAGGCGGGATATTCCTAGCTAGAAGGGTGGTAGAGGGAAAAGCGACAGTCCGGGCAATAGTCTCGCCAATTATATCCAGGGCGGATGGGGGAGGGAATTATAAATGGCTTAGGAAGACCAACCAGTGGCATTCCTTCCTCTATGTCCTTCACTTCCCTCCTATACACTCCAGACTACACTGATGAAATTGTAATAAGGGAAAGGAACATTCCACGAAATTTCAGCGTAACCACAAGCTCAAATCTAGGTATAAATAGTTTATCTTCCTGAACGCCGAATGTATCAAATTAAACCCTGATAAAATAGAATCACTCTCTTTCGAAAGAAAAATAACGGATGTTTATATTTTGTTCAGTTAATAGTACTGTAATCGAACCTGCAAGTAGAGTGGGAAGAATAGCGGTGATTGCTACTTTTAGTTTCTGGGACATTTTCAGGTCGGAAATAGTTATACAGACACGCCCTGGGAACTCTGAACAAACAATATAACTTACACGGACAACTATGACGGAATACAATAATGTCCGTTATCAATTGGCTATTTTAAGGAGCAGCGACTAAAATACTTGTAGCTCAGGCTCAAGAATAATTAAGAGATCACGTCGCTTGGAGCATGAACGCTGTTGCAATTTATCACGTGTGTTGCGTTTAACAAGCAACTGCTAAAAATGTTTTCCCAATACACACGCACACACACGAACACATATACACACATATTAAACGAGTATAACACGGCAGACGTTCTGCCATTTTATATATACACATGTATATAATAATGGATGTTGGTCGATTTGCGAATCCCCTCTGTTACGCCCAATATGGCATTAGGAGAAGCTAGGTATAAAAGTTGATGCACTGCAGCGTCATCTACTAGCGAGTTAGAGTAAAATGTATATCGATAAACTACTCTTCGTGTTCAAATATCAATGAACACCAATTTTCATGGCGATCGTTTGAACGGTAGAGAAGTTGATGCGCTGCAGTGCCATCTAGTGGCGAGTTTGCTACTTACAGTAAAATATATAGCATAACAAACCGTCTCTATCGAAAAATACACATATGTGCCAAGTTTCAAAGTGATCGGCTAAAAATTGTGTGAGTTTACCGAACTCATACATACATACTAACACACACAAACAAATACACACACACATTATATATATATATATATATATATATATATATATATATATATATATATATGAAAACAACTTCAAAAATGCTTCTACGTTTTTTTAAATATGACATGTTTACTAAAAACATGCTTTCAGGTTTCCTCGAAATGGATAAAAAAACTTCTTTCTCAGAACAACGAATCTGCAAGAATACTACGCTGATTCACAAACCCGAATGAGAGAATCATTCGTTTGGCTGTGTTGCGGTAGAGTCTACATGTCAGGAGCAGCAGTGCTGCGGTAGAGTCTACATGTCAGGGGCAGCAGTGTTGCGGGAGTATCTACGCGTCAGGGGCTGCAGTGTTGCGGGCGAGTCTACATGTCCGGGGCAGAAGTTCCGACGTGTCTACACGTCAAGTGCAGTAGTGTTGCGGGCGAGTCTACGAGTCAGGGGCGGCGGCAGGCCACGAAGGAGTACAACTCGTACGGCCACAGGAAGGCGAGAGATAAGGCGAGGTGCGAGGAAGAACTCACCCCTCCGGTCGTTAATAAGAGATTGCGCGCTGGATAATTCATGGACGAGGGAGGTGAAGGGTGGGAGCACACGCCCATTCCTGTCTATTAATAGGCGTTCTGGCTGTAGGGCTTAATGCCTCCCGGGAGGGCCTAACCTTACTATGCCAGTGGAGATTCCCTTTCTAAAAGCGTTCCTTAACGACGCTGTGAAGATAAACATTCCTTACGTTCTATTTGTGCCAATTGTGAGCGCATTATTTATGACGACATATGCCTTAAGTAACATAACATGTTTTAATAGCTCTTCCCACATTTACACGTAAAGCCGACAATGTAAAGGTTCTGGAATACAGAAATACTGCAAATAATTTAACTGATAAAATAATATACAAAGTGCGCTAGCAAAATATATTTTTAATAATTTTAACGAATGCAAGTGAAAACATTACAGAAAACAATCAAGATAAAGATGTAATAATCTTTTGTTTCTGAGGCATATCAAACACAATATATCTCCAATATTGTAATAGTAATTTTACTTTATGAGAAAGTTTATTTGAAAAAGTTGGTTAAGTCTGTCTCGTATAAGAAAGGTAGTTTCTGACATTCCAGAAGGCTTTTCGTTGCAGAACTTTTCAACAGGAAAATATTTCTTATTTGTAAAATTCCATTATTTGTCAGGAGGAAAAAAATATAAATTATAATTTCGACGTAAGTATAGGAAGATTTATAGTTTATTTAAGGAGAAAAAACTATTGTAAGTTAGTAGTTCTTACAATACATGTATAGTATTCATACAAAAAATATATTTCGAAATTTTGAGAAAAATTAACTCCTTATCAAAACGTTTTTCTGGTGACTGGATTTATTTGCTTGGACATACTCCATTGCGAAATAAATGACTGTTAAAAGAAAACTAAAAATAAAAATAAGACAAGAAAACATAAACAAGGAGAGTATGCTTCAGTCTGGTGTGTATTAAATGGTTAAAAATAACACTGAAAATTGTTCTCTGAAGTAAAAAAAAAAAAAAAAACGTTTCCACTGGTTTCACTGTAAAACTGGACGATTGGTACCAGTCTGCGAGGAAAAAAGAATCACATATTTGGCACGGCAACTCAGCTCACGGCAATATAACACATTCGCAACCCCTACTTTGTGTATTTGAGTATTTATATCCCCGCAATGTTTCATACACTCAGTCATCATTGCCCATGCTTCCATCAAGTATGTCACTGTTCGACAATGTTCTTACCAACATGAATGTAATAGTGTAACTTTGTTTTATGACTGTATGAATAGCTTATCAGCAGAGACGTGTAATTTCACGCTGTTATTTAGCGAAAGTCTGTCATTCCGATTCCACTTGATGACACTCCGTGATGTTATTGTTGTGCTTTCTTATCTTCGTGCGTCTGCATTACAAGATTGCGGCCATTTTACACTTGATCTCATATCATTGGTTCAAGGCACGCCGTACGAAATGTCGGCCTAACAGAAGAAGTCACATGAGCATATAGTAACTTGAAGTCTAGCCTGGTGTCTCATAATGTAGCGAAATTTGCGAATTTCTATTTGTTAAGACTACTATCTGGAGGAAAAGTACTTTTATTATATTTGGTTTCTGTGTTTGTGTCCACTAAAAAAACTTGAACCCATTGGCAATAATAAAAAAAACTATGCATAGTACCTCGCACGGTCACTTGGCTATTGTATTTGGTGCTGTCATGTCCGTATTTTAAAAATGGCGGTTATTCGAACAGTTTTGCACCATGGCACGCGAGGAACAATTTTCCAGAATTGTCTGATATTATAATTGGCACGATGACCTGACATTTATTTTGTTCATAACGTGTTTGTACTTTCAAAATGCTGACTATTTAAACATATTCTGATGACACGAGGCATCAGAGGATCTATATTACACAATTTAATCAATCTCAGCACACTTGGACTTAGTAATATCACTTGAATTGCACATAATTTATTCACCCTGTGATTATATTTAAAAAATTTCAGCCAATTCACCGCTTCGACGTATAGCGGCAACAATTTATGTTTTAAATTCTGTTTTCCAGTATTTATAATTTATTTTAAGGGGGATTGATCCCTGTCAGATCGGTTTTACGGTTTTTCTTATAAATCAAGGCATAGACACATTGTTTTGCTTGACAAGTCATAGTTTATTGTTTCATTCACTATTTGAAATCCATATGACATTGTTCTGTTAATTTTGTGGCCTGTGTAGTCGCTCCCGTAAATAAAGCAATTTTTCCTTTTTAGCTGTTTCCCGTTGCAAAATAATGAATATATTATGGTTCCAGCAATTACAGAAAAACGATTAAGTTTTTATCTATGTTCTGTCGTGACAACAATTTTCATACATCGACTGGAATAGAAGTTATCGAGAAAAAAACTGATAAATCCAAGGTGGTAGGGATCAATACCCCTTAAGTTTTCTATGTTTCCTTGTAAAAACATGTAGCTATATTTTAAATCGTGTAAAGTCAATTTACATACATACACTCTCAAAATGTTTATCTCGTTAGGTAACAAAAAAATTTACGTTTATTTTATATATAGAGAGAAGCAGTCCAAGAACAAGTGCAGTGGTTGAACTTACACGCTCGATTGGAGAAAGAAAATTAACAGGAAATATTATTTTAACAATACCGCTTCGCCAGGAGAATGATTATAGAAGTAATTCTGAATTTACGGGATGTTCTTCCCGATCCTATAACTACAATTGTTGTAATATTACATTTGATAAACCGTTACACATGCAGAGTAAACACACTCCTCTCTAATGTTCTCCATTATCTGGATGCGACGCACGCTTCTTAGAGCCAAAACTAGTTTATATTTTTTGCTTTTGGTTTGCCTTTAATCGCGCAAATTTACACAACACTGCCAGTCATTCGTGTTCATGCGTTGTTTTAACATCGCAGTGAAAACAACAAATGTCAGATAGCTTTGTCAATGTAAATTGGTAATTGTGTTTTCAAGAACAGTGTTAACATTTCAAATTCCGTCTAAAAATGCTGTAATCCGAGAAATGAAAGCTTGGAATATTCAATTACGGTGGGGATTTTACAGGCCAATCTATTTGATTAAATATGCAAAACCTAAAAGCGGAACATTTGATAACTGTGGTTTTGCTATTTGCAATGACCGAGTGCCGCACATTATCGCACTGTAATGCCTAAGTTGTATGGAAATAATAATACAACTAATGCGTTAATGTGTATATGTTTAGTAAATAAATAATATAAAATGAAGAACATCGTGAAGATTAATATAACCAGCAGAATCGTATCACATTCGTGCAGCTGTTACAAATGGAAATGTTTGGGACAGTTTACGATAAACACAGAATAAGTACTTTACTTTCGAAGTATCTGGAAACAAAAGTTGACTTTCACATAACAATATGGTTGGAAGGCTGTCGTGATCGTTGTATATAAAATATTGGCTGTGGGTTGTAGCCAAGTGATTATCGTATCTCTTACTGACGTTTCTGAAGACCTTGCAGCTTACACATTCAAGAAGAAGTATATAATATCTGCACGAAGATGTTACAATACCTCGTTGAAATGACTGAAGTGGTTTCAGTTCATTTCGTCACTTACGTCAAGGTTACCCCCGGGAGTTTACACGCATTAAAATTTTTTTTCTTCAAAGCAACGTAATTTTCATACAGAAGTATCCTTACAAAATGTTTGTCACAAACATATCGTAATTCGTACCATAATTTCTAGAAGTAATAAACCTCATTTTTTTTTTTTTTTTAAGATTTTTACACCCAAAGTACTGTATTACCGATTATGTTATGTAAATGAGTCAAAATCAAGACAAATTTTCTGAAACCGACATGAAGAATGTTGTATTGGTGTTAGCCTCAAGACATTTTTAGTCGCGCATTAACAGTACATATTATTTAGTTGTAAAATAATGAATTAACTCAGCGGGTAGACAGGTCAATCAGATGTCAGCGTTATAAGGTCAATGGTGCAAGGCAGTCTTTAATTCACATTGTTGTCCCACTTCCAAGCTTTCTCGAAAACGTATAAACATTTTGTAATTTCATGCTCTAAGCCCCTTTACACAGTGTTATATAACAAATTACTTCCATATTATCTCATTTGTCTGAAGGTAAAACCAAAATTGTGTTATTTATCTGACAATAAATGCCAAATAATGTGGGAGTAATTTACTATTTAACAATGTAAAAATGTGTAATAGACCAACATTTGGACCACAAAACGTCAAAAATGTAGATACGTCTTCAAGAATGCTTAGAAAATCCTGTACATTAAAGATGGCTGCGCACCAATCGCCACAAACATAACGGCGCGAGTGTGATGCGGCTGGTTTAGTACGTGAGGTAACCTAGTTTCGTGTCGGGCATGATCTGTGGACATCCCTGGAGACGGTGATAGCCGGAGAGGTGTTGGTACTTGTGGCGGGGGGTGTGAGATAGGCGGTGGGGGGAGGGGTGTCAAGGAGGACACTGTCTGGCTGCAGATTACGTTATTCAAACATCGGAGATGTGTGGACCTCGGTAAACTGGGGAGGCGATCCAATTACGTCACGAGTCCCGCGAGAGGGGAAGTGACGTCACAGAGGCCAGAGAGAGAGAGAGAGAGAGGCTCGTGCGTGTGTATGGCCTACATCTGAGGGGTGTTGGAGGGGGAGGGGGGAAGGAATTGTTTGCGACAGTAATACATTAAACCCGCAGGCGCCTCTCTGCGTCCGTGTATAGTCGCTCTGCGGTTATCTTTCAAAATTAGCATTAGAATAAAAACAATACACCGCGGGTAGCTGGACATTTTAAAATCTGAGAGGAACAGAGGACTAAATCAAGCTGACTGAAATAAAAAGTGTTTTACGGCCTTGTCAGAACAGAAGTGTACTTTTAAGTTGTTAACACTCATTATTGTGAATGTGCGTTAAATAGTGTTGCAGGTTTCTCTTAAAATTTGTACTATCGATCATTCGACGCGGCAATTTACATTTTACATGTATGCGGGAGAACACAGACCTATATACGAAGTTAAGCGGGTATCTCTGAAGTTTTCAACACAGTGAGGCGTGTACGCAGTTAGTTACAGACACTCATAGCTGGCTAGAAGTGAGTAGTCTCAATACAGGATTATAAAGTTCACACAATAAGGAAAAAACTGCCATGTTCAACATTTTAACATTCTTCATTAATACTGTAATAACTCACAACTTACGACAAATACCGTAAACTAAACAAATATTTCACAACGTTAATATAACCAGTTATATTTCAATCAACTGTGTTTATGTGTGATGCAATGAAACACGGTTAACGTTATACAAATTCAACCCGAATATATATATTTACATCCTAAAATATCTTACGTAAATATTATCACATACGCACTCACTGACAAAACATGAACTGAGCTACGATACGACACTGACTATATACTTCAAGTAAATATATTTGTCCCTTTACTGTAGTTCTGTTGAATATAACTACGCCAGGAATGTATCAATGCACATATTTACTACTGGCTGTTTCCCAGCCAATGGCTTGCTGTGATGATAACTCAGGACCAATAGCGAAATCACATGAAAACTCTCACTGTCTTCCGTGATACGTTGTCGCGGATATTCAATCATTTTTAAATTAGTAGAGTTTTATTTGTGCCAGTTACGACGATAGCTGATTATCAAATAACAGAACAATTATCTCGCACAATCACTTGAAAGCTACACACCGAAGAAATCAACAATGTGTACATAAGCATATAGAGATAGTTAATTGGTTGGTTATCTTTGTGACAAGCCATAATTGAACCCTAATTTATAAATGCGGCGTACAAACCGTTGATCGCTACGAACATTATTATATGTATAAACACACAAGTACTTTATTAATATTGTTTGTCAAAATAATACGCATACTAACAAGGGCGCGGGTAGCCTACATCAGTTTTCAGCGTAATATTTTCACTTTTTTTTTATATTTGTACCAGATATTATTTTCTAACTTTAGACATAAAGTGTGACTAAATATCGCTCTTATGAAATTGTTTTATCTCATAGTTTTGCGTAATGACTTGTAAACGTCAAAATTAGCATTTGACATTTTTATGTAGCCTCCGCCACTAAAACCAACTGACATAACAAACTGAAAACATTTAAACAATGTTGTAGGCTAAAACGTCTCCTATATAAAAATAATAAATAAAATATTTTTGTGTTAACATTATTGAAAATTAAATTAAAAAAATTATAGATTAATAAAAAATTATTTTATATAGGATACACTATAACCAACAAAATCATTAGTCCCTGTAATTGTTTTCAGTTCGATAAGTCGATTGGTATTAGTGGCGTACATAAAATCGTAAAATGAAAATTTTGACGTTACGAGTCATTACGAAAAAATAATAAGAGATAAAATTCTTCATAAGAGAAAAATTTTATCGAAACTTATGTCTCAGACAAGAAAAAAATCTGGTACATATATAAAAATAAAGAATGACGTTGATAACGGATGCAGAAAGCGCCCTCAAGATCAGCGGACAAAGGGCGTGTAAACATTCCGGCATTTCGGCTGAGTCGTGAGATTGGCTGCAACGAAAGAAAATCGCCAGCAAAGTGGAGCTTCTTCTGTGCACAGGCGCAACAAAACGATGCCATTCCGGAGCCATTACCGGAAACGACCTCTTAGAAGTCGTCGTGGAAAAGCATTCCTTCCTAAGAGCAGGCATTTTTTTTTTTTATTTTGTAGTAGATGATAAAATTTGCGCCCGTCTCTCACCGCCGCGCCGGGCCGCCTGCAAAATGTATCGAACTGCAGACGTACCACACTGCTACCTTAGCGGATACAGGCGGGATATTAGCCGCTATTGTAGTGGTACTCCTGCTGGCCTTGCACGCCCGCTTCTTTATTTCTTCTCACGTCGTCTGGTGTAATTTTCCCCCGGAGGGGAAATTCCGCGCCCGAATTGTGTATTTCATCGCTCCCCAACCTCCCCCTCTCCAACCCTAAACTGTAGTTTTTTCACATGCCTTTCTTTTAATGGATTCTGCACTCTCCCCTCCTTCACCGAGCTCAACCCCCTCCTTCTCCTCTCTTTCCAATATCCGCCTCTTCGTACCGATTGATTACATTAGCGACAGTCTCCACCCTCTCCACTCTCACCACATCCCTCCCTGCCTGTGGAACACCCCTCTCCAACTCACCAATTTACCCACTCCACTCTTACAATCAACCCCTCTAGGACCATGGCAAACTCACTCACTCACTCTCTCTCTCTCTCTCTCTCTCTCTGCACCACTCTGGACTCACTTCTTTGTCCGTCTACCCTGGCGTGGCACTGCACCACACCGCCCACCACCCCTGACACCAATAAATCACTCTGTCATTGTTTCTACCGAGGTTTTCCCTAGAAGACCCATACATCCACTTCCGTGGATAGTTTCACCATCACTCAACTACCTCCTTGCAACAGCTGAGTAAATACACGCCCTCTTATCAACGACAAAAAATGTGCTAAACTTGTGGCGTTGTTTTACAGCAAGGACGTGCGCATAGTGAAGTTCAGTTTGGATATCAACTCTGGTGAATTAGATGAAACTATTCGTTTACAGTCTGAACAGAGAAATGCCGGCCTACGGTGCGAGAGGTCTTGGGTTAGAATCCCGGTACGGGCATGGATGTTTATGTCGTTTAGTTAGTTTGTGAGCCGTCACTCACTAAGCCTGAAAAGTGCATAAAACCGTGGGATGTTATTTAACCATCTAAAATAAATAAAATAAAAACTGAACAGAGAAGTGGAGGGATATATTCAGCGTTAATATGAACACGTACATTGACAGGTGTGTTCGACAACGTGTTATCTTACTGGCTGTCTAAACATAAAATTTTATAACAACACTGCCATGTCGAGGGCTAGGCTGTAGGAACTTAAGGTTCCTGCCTGGCTAGATCTGTGCTGAGTGCCCGCGCTATGGTAAACACTCTAAGTGTATTTTTACAAATAACGGTTGACAATCACTGATTTGAAGCACAATGTGAGAAATATAAGAGGGTTTAGGAATTAAAGAGGACAGCTGATAGTAAACATCTCAAACGAAAACATAATACAATGCAGAAGGATCAGTTTCTCACATTGTGAGGATTGTTATGTGTAATACCACCTCTCCTTTAGTTAATATTTCATGATTGTTTGCGCCATGTAGTTGTAACTCGCTTGTTCTGTATACCTAAATTATTATATTTTTATATCGCTGTAAGGATAATAGTTATCCAGTTTATGTAGTTTTTTTAATATTGTATTTCATAATATAGTTGTAATTTAATACTGGTTAAGTGTGAGAGAAGGTGGATGTCTTAACCTCACCACTATATTTAAGACGATAGTAAATAAATAAAGGAAACGGGGAGAGAAAGTAACGGCATTTTTTAAAACTTTAATGAAATAATTTAAAACGATTGGCAAAAAAACAAAATTAAAAGAAAATGTAGTAAATATCCCCTGCAAAAATTGACTTGTGCATTGTTTATCTTAATACCCACAGTTAAATAAGTGAATTCGTAATCTTGGTAGCTACAAATATACCTCTTTACCATAATTTGACTCGGAATAACGACGTAACTATTGGTTTTAAGGAAAAGCATATCGCATTACAATGTTTTCCGCTAAACACGATTTCTTTATATAAAGGGAAAATGCTACTTTAAAAAGTTTCTTTCCTCTACTCTTCCTTCTAACAAATGGAGACTTTCGTAGGTAAAAACTTAAATAGCTGTATCAATATTCTAAGCTTTCAGAATATTTTTAATTCTAACCATTTTTTTGCGAAGATTATGATTTTAGCAAGGTTTTAAGAAAACTATACAATTAACAATAATGAATGTATGCATTAAAATTTTGTATAGGATTATTTTCTACATAAGTTTCTTGCAGGTTTAAGGACGTATCTTAACGATTAACAAGAGTTGGCATAACTCGCCATAGACATTGTGCACATGAATTGATAGGCTTACCTATGATGAGGGTTAGTTTTCTTACATTGAATACATATTTAAATAAGTTAGGAAACTGTGTAGAAAAATATAGCGTTGTCTATAAAAGTCGGAAATATGTTTTCTTCAATAACAGTTGTTTGTGTGTTTTTCGTCCAAACTGTGCCTCATTTGTAATAATCGTATTTTTCCCGGCTTAGGTATCACTTTGAATCCCTTCATATGATCACATGATAACATTAGTGTGTATCAGAGCTAATATGTTGACAGTATTATAAACATAACTGTGTGGCACGAAGATATTTTATATGGAATGTTTGTGTTCAGGAGCACTCGTATGAACTGTTTGCTCGGTATAACAGCCAGAAACTTTGCTAAACAACACGCAGCTAACTCGCAGACCTCATGTTGTCGCAGTTATGGCGGGCATATCTCGAGATGACGGGTTGTTACACAGCCTGGGATTGCACGAAGGCAGGGACCTTCAAATGTAAGGGCGGGGGGAGGTGGGACAGAACTCTGTAGGTGGGTACACACGCTACATTAGTGACGAACGCCGCAGGGGGAAGAGATAAATTATATCTGTGACGAGCATCCCAACATCATAGTCTCGGCATATTCACTTGCCTCAGGGCACATCCAGCTCGCGCGCGTCTGTACAGCTGTCACATTGGCGCCGGCGTCTTCAAAGAGACTGGAAGGATGAAGGGTGGAGGGGGGATGCGGCACTTCCCAGCAGTTTAGCTCGCTGTAGCATCTCCTCTCCCCTGGCCCTCGCTTCAATTCAAACACCCTGTAGCCTGGAGAGGAAGACATCCAACTCCTCGTTCATAAACTGTTGCCGGCGAGTATTTCACTGGCTTCCTTGCAGAACTGCGACCTGTGTTCTCTGCGAGTTTCCACCGAGCTGCCAACCAGCGCGTGTACGCAGTGTTGCCAAGCGTACACTGTACAATACTTCCTAAACAGCTTGAGAAGATTCTAGCCCAGAAACAATGTGGGACAAGTATCATTCTTTAGATTATAAACAGAACAAACGTTTATCACCGTTACTAAGGTAAATTATATCCCAGGTCAGAAAGATCAATGTTATAAGTTTGTCACAGGAAAAATTTCTGCCGCTTGAGCGCTGGTATCGCTAGTGCACCAAACTGACAAGTCACAGAGCTTTTCTAAATTTTAAGTTACATTAAGTTGATAATTTAAAACGCGAAATCGGTTTCTTTTTACTTTAAAATTAATTTAATGACTTCTATCATTTACAAGTTTATTTAAGTTTCATTTTACTGCGATTAAGTATTTATCTGGTACATTACCGATTGAAGCGAAACTTAGTGGCAGAAATTTTCCCTGTGCCGAGCTCTCCAATAAGAAAACACATTTTCTTTCTAACCTGTAGTAGAATTAAGCTTACTGATACAATAGAAGTCTGGTAACATATTTGTATACACCAGTATATCTGCTTAAAATGAATTGTATAGCTGCATTTGACCCATGAGAATCAATTTAGCCATACTTTTGTTTTCAACACTCCTCTATATCGTTGATGGGAATCTACATATACTTTTTTTAGTCTATACCAGAATTCAGATACCAAGTAGCAGGATTCTTTCATTATATACAGGCTGTCGTTTAAATAAGTTCACACAATATTGGTAGATTATTAGGGCTGCGAATACGTTTTTATGTGCTGCACATTAAGTAGCACACGCACATTTTAAAATACTGAAAAAACGATACACACATTCTAAGATTTTTTTTACTTTGCGGTTAAAGGCACTTGGCTGCTTTTTGGGACAACTTGACATCTTTTCACGTGGTTACACATCACGTACCATAAAATAACAATATGATACTGCAAAAGAATGAGCAGCAGGTTCTTATTTTTATTAGTGTAAGAATGTATATATACAAAGTAATGGCCATGACATAAACAAACACTCTCACTAACATATACTAGCATCGACTACAATATCTGCATCAAGTTCGATTAAACACTATATGCAAACCCTGTAGTGTAAACGTTTTGTACTTTTACAAGGAAAATATTTTGAAACCCAGTTGTAAATTCCTTGTAAATCTACAAAGGTTCTTCTTATAAAAAAAATACAATGTGTCCTTGTAAAATTACTACATTGTAAAACTGCCGTATTATACAGTTCAAGAACAAAGTGAAACAAACGCTGAAGGAAAACGAGTACATTAAGTTACCAAGCGTAACTGCTGTATTGGAAACACAGGATGTTTGAAATATATATTTAAATAATCCAGTTAAAGCTAATAATTCACTGTACGAAGCACTTTCAGAAACATCAATGTAACCTTTCATAACAGCTATATATACGCTATGTTGGTTAGTCATACTGCAGTGTTTGTACAAAATATGAACAGTTAATTGAAAAGAAAAACTAAGAGGTAACGTGTAATGTATTTTCTTTACCGTGAAGTATACAGCTACGTTTAAGAGTACGTTAATTGTACCGTAAATCTACTAACTAAACGTTCACCGAAGTTGGGTTTCAATTTTTTTTCTTAATAAATTATGCGAAGACTAAAATATTCGTTATGATTATCTAAATGTTATCTAACGAATTTCTAAAACGACGCTTGTTCTGCACTCGTCACAGCTGCAAGTCTGCTACTATAGTCGTTAGTTCTCTCAGAAAGTCTGATTCAAAACCAAATATTGAAGAATTTCGTTAACCAGACACCCATTAGGTTAAAACATCCCTAATGTAATTTTATTTTAAAACACACTTGTGCCACTAATATTGTACAATGTATTAATTCACTTGCTCGCTCCGTTAAACAAACGAGGCTGCGAAGTTGTCTTCAGGTAACGAGTGTCCTTGGCTAAAATTGCGTTATAAATATTCAGCATAGTTTCCTCCACAGTTAACGATACTATCAACATTTTAGTTGAAACATCTGCCGCTACCTTGGATTTATTTCCATTTTACTTTAACAACTGTTTTCTATTATTTTTTGTACGTTTGACCTTGATAGGTTTGAGAAATTCTCGCCGGACAGTTTAAACATAACATTGTTGGAATCGTTTCATTAGTTTGGTTTCTACGGTGACAGAAGTAGAATTTGAAAAATGTTCTTTTCTGCAACTCTATATGCCTAGCTGAAGAGAAAGTATTTCATACATGTTTTTCTTTAAACTCTCTTCCAAGTTATTTTCCAAGCCCTGCCGTAACTAAATATATCAATACTGAAAATAAAAATACATACCATGTTTTCAAACCGGATTAAAAAGTATAAAATAATTTTTCTTTTAAAATGGCTTACAATATTTAAAATTAAAAACGCGAGGCGCATGCAATAATAGTAAGGAGTGTTGACAGTATCCGCCGTTGAAAAAACTCACGCAACTGTTCATAACATTTTCAGTGCAAAAAAATTGGTAGCGACTTGGGTTAGCTATTCATGTATCAATTACGTATTGCATGTACCCCATATTTTTAGTTTTAAATCTTACAATTATTTCCACGGACTACATTATTTTATAATTTTGGCCAGTTTTAAAAAATGCGTATGTTACATTAAAATTTTTAAATTTAAATAATTATTTTCTGCTCTGCTCTCGATTTTAAAGGATGAAAATTAGTACCGAACAGACAAACAAGAACGAAAGCAAGTTAGTAGAAACGTGGATAAATAAATTGGAAACAAAAGATATATAAGAGAATTGTATAAAGTCCAATATGGCGATGAATATGCTATCTAAACTGACGCTAATGAACAAAGACGTCAGGGAGAGACGTCTCTGAACGTTTTCTAACGTCGTTAGAAGGTTTCAGGTGTACAACGGTGGAAACCTACGACAACCCCCCCCCCCCCTCCCGGCAATTCACGAGTACGGACACAGCAGGTAATTGCCGGGACAACTCTAGAACATTAACCAGTGTTAAGTCTTCGCTAAACCTCTCCCCCTTCACCAAGCTCCTCACCTAACATGACCCGACAACAGCTGGCAAGTAGTCGATGTAGAAGTAATATCAAGTGAGAAGATGGACCAAACAACGCAGATCGCCTTACAGCAAGTCCCGCTATGAAGCAAGGGATGAACACCCTGGCTATATATTAAGTCCGCGTCATATAATGTACCCAGTATGCTAAAGGACCTGTCCTGTGATTTAAATGAGTTGCAGTAATTTTCGATTATGGTTTTTTATATATGTATATCCACAAAAAAACGCACACTCTTCAAACTATGTTGTTTACAGAAATCGGCACGCTTACTGGAAATAGGTTTAGTATTTTTTCGCATCTCAAATTGGCTTAAAAAATAATTTTCAAACCGATGTACCTGGGAAAATGCCAGCCGCATTTGAGAAGAAAAGAAAGATACAAACATGCACTGGACGAAAGAAAACCTCACTCCTCACAAATTAAGTATGTTAACTCTTAATACTACAGTACATAAGTCGGTCAACGATGCTCCTTGGCACTACATAGACTTACAGCGTCACACAGGAAAATATAATTAATCTAGTGAGCCACCGCAATGTTCCTAACAAACCTGCAACCACGGAGTTTCAGTTAAGAAACATTGATCATGCAGGCACACATATTTCTCAACGTAAAACTTCAAAATAAAAATTTCAGCAGAATAAATTCTTCATACAATTAGCTAAGGAATCCTGACGCAGAAATGGACTTCACAAAAAGAATTAATTATTTGCTCATATAATTTATAAACCACCATTAACTTTATACTTAAAATATTAAGTAGCATACATAAAAATTGGCAAAGGATTTATAATAACGCAGTAGTCCTTAAATTGAGTTTGGAGAGCATGTGTCGTTAGCGTTAAATAGTCTGGTCGTATGTTCCTGTAACCTTGCAAGACTGCGAGATTCATAATACTAGTGCAGCAGCTATAGTTTTGTGTACTGACGTAAAACTGTGCCACAAAAAGCTAACTTTCTTGTAAACGAAATAGTTCTTTATGAATTTGTAGAGTATTCTAATTTGGCTTGTATACAATACTAACCTGTAATTCTACTACAGTAGGCGTACTGACGCACGGCAATTAAATAACTGGTCAAAGTTTCGACTTTGTTTGATTTTCACACAAACCGCTATTAGATGCGAAAATTGTCATGTTGAGATATTCAAGATCAAAACTAAGTATCCGTGTTACGGCGGAATGGGTGTTTTGGGAAATGTCCTGAAATTATTTAACCGGCCAGAACTACTGCGAAAGTTTCCCGCGACACTTCTGAAAGGTTGTACTTCATTGCACTCAACTGTCGTGGACAGTACAGTAGGTTGCCGTCAACAGACGCAGAACTTCGTCGAAGAACAAATCACGTTAAGAGTTAGTGGACGCTAGCTTTTATTTTACGTTCGAGGCACGGTAACGACGAAGGCGATAAGGCGAATATAACACGTCCGTCCAACATCTCATCGCCTCTAGGCGCGAAGAACTAGGTTAGCGCGCAGTGTTTTCGTAGGAAATGTTTTTCAACGGGACTTCCAGCGATGACCCTACTTTATTTGTGGAAAGTATTTGTCCAATGATTTGGGTTCCTGATTACGGTTGATATGTTCTCAGCTATAGCAACGTGAAAAAGTAATTTTTAGCACTTTTGAGGAGCTTGGAAAAAACGTTTTTAACTAGCGGTCGGTATATTTTTAAACAATAGGGAAACAGTTTGAAGTGTGTCTTCATTTCACAGATAAACTCATTAGAAACGTTTTTAATAGTTACACAAGAAGAAGTACTTTCCGTACCTCGCTCCAGGTCCACTACGGCCACTCAGGCCTTCTCTCCACGGCGAGAAAGTACAATTTAGACCCCGCCCCCTAGCAGCCGACAATCGTCGCCAATCGCTCCTCGGAGCTGTCATCGACCTATCGCGGGGACCACGCCGCGCACGTCGATATATCGACATATTGAACTTCCCGCGCCTTTATGTAGCACCCATTAAGAACCAAGGAAACGTGAAAAAAAAAAAAAAAAAAGAAAAAAAAAGAGATGAGGTGAAGCCGAGGGGTGTATGGGGTCGGAGGAGGTGGAGGAATGGTTGGAATAGAGGGAACAAGATGAATGGCGTAGTCATTTTCCTTTCATCCTCTCCTCTCTCTCTCTCTCTCTCTCTGTGTCTCTCACTCGGCCCAGCGCGGAGCCTAGGAAGGCCACATAAGGAATGGGCCGGGTAGAGAGTAGTGAGTGAGCTGATAACTGATGGTGGGACTCAGGTCCAGAACGACAGAGAGGGGACGGTTTACGTCTGCACAACCCGGGCCGCGAGTCATTTGTTTCAATTCCGCGCTGCCAGGCCTGGATATCCCGCCGCGAGGAACAGCGTGTACCAAAGCCGATTACTTCATGTATATATGTATGTACGGCGGGCGCGACTCCTGCCCGACCATGTGTCGATACGCAAAAACAACGCCGGCAGAAGATACATGTGCCGAGCGAACTGATCGCGGATCGGAACTGACAAAAAAAACAGTTTCGGAAATAAAACCTTTGCAGCTAAACTGTTCTTTGGTGAACTACGCTGGGAGAGATTGAAATCGTGTGTACAGCTTTTCGAAAACATGGGAGAGAAAAAAAAACACGCAGGATTTGCAATATTGGCGCAAAAAAATGTACACGTACTGTGTTGTTTATTCGCCGCATTAGACAATCACACACAAACAATGCAAGATTGGATAAAACCTTAACAATGTCGAACAAAATGAAAACAAATATACACCACTATACTGGACGTTTTACGAGTTACACGAACAACCGGCAATGAAATGTAATATCATTCAATGCTGGTATGATTACATACATTTCTGGTCATGTAGGTGATATAATACATATGTTAGGCGTACTGGAAACATATGCAGATGTGCATGGGTGTTAGTAAACTAGGTATAGTGATGTTCGAATCTCCTGTTACAACATTCATATCAAAACAAGAATATTTCTGAGATGACACATAATCGTTATGTTTGTTAAAAACATCACTTAAAACATGAAACTAAGTAAACAAAATACACTTAGCAAATATTTCATTTCATAAATCAATACAATCAACGACAGAAATGTTTGTTTTGCTATGATTGCCTTACAAGCAGAGGAGGCCGGTGAAATGAGAATGCGACCAAAGCATTTTTTTTTTATTTTTTCAATATTTAGTGACAACAACGAGGATCACAGCGACACAGTATCGGCACTGAGGAACTTGCAGACATCGAGTAATAACTGGGAATGTTTGTAAATAGCGAGACTGACATCATAGCAGAGTAAACCACGCCCAGGGACACCAGGAACAGCTAATCAAGAAATGGTTGCTAGAACAGCGACGTGGAGAGGCGAGGAGACTGCTGGAAGTCCTACACGACGGAACAAGGGCAGTCTTCATCTACAGAGGGTGGAAACCTGGCGGACGACGGACTTTGACGTCTACTTCGAGCAGTCGGCTGCCAGGACTCAGCTGTGGGGGAGTGTTACTCACTTAGGAGGAGAGAGTGATCCAGGAGTCTTCCTTCTGTATTATCCCTTTGTCCGTGTCCACCCTCTGTTCGTAAAAGCGCGGACTACCGCAATTTTCATCACCATTATTTTATTTTTTGTTTGTACCACATATTTTTTCTTATTTTAGACACACAATGTGACTAAATTTGGCTTTAATGAAATTTTTTATCTCTCATAGTTTTCGCGCAATGTCTTGTTAAAGTCATATTTTGAACGTTTTCGTTTTAACGACTACATTAAAACAAACTGATATACGAAGCTAAAAAAATCACAGTAGATAAAGACATTGCAGGCTACAATGACATGCTCATAAAATTAAAGAATAAAAATTATTTGTATTAAAAAAAATAATATAATTTTTAAAATCTTTATTTTTGGTTTCAGCATTTTTTTAAAATTCGAATAGTTTTTATTTTTCATTTTTATGAGCATGATATTGTAGCCTGATATGTCTTTATCCACTGTGATTTTTTTGAGTTTGGTATATTAGTTGGTTTTAGTGTAGTCGTTAAAACGGAAACATGCAAAATATGACTTTAACAAGCCATTACGCGAAAACTATGAGGGATAAAAAAATTTCACAAGAGCCAAAATTTAGTCACATTTTGTGTCTAAAATAAAAAAAAAATATCTGGTACAAATAAAAAAAAACGATGATGAATATTGCGGTAGACCGTGCCCTTAATACCTCCCTGCCAGGCCTTGAAATGCATTGCAGAGAGTTACAATTATTTTTTTTGACGAAACTACTAAACACTCTATATATCTCTACGAAAAGAACACACATTTCAAACTATGTCTCTATAGTTTCAAATATTCGACGTCTGTTAAACAAAGGAAGAAAAGCCAGTAAGCCGTAGTCAACAGACATAAAACATACAGATAATTCCTGAAAGGAATGTATTCATATCCCAGAAGACGACACCACGCCGAAAACATATTCAAAACAACACAAAATTAATTCCCAATTGGAATATAGTCGACTGAAGGAAGACGACAAAAATAGGGTGTGTAAACAACATTCGCCCGAAATGGCGTATGTAAAAAAAAACTCTTCTGTTTGGAATACGAACCCATCGTAGGAATCGTTCAAATGTCCCATACTGACAAATCGCGGGGAATGTTGAATGTTTGCTAGGCTTCAGTGCAACATGACCGCGTCTGACGTTCTTATGTTGTCATTGGTGAGTCCTCATTTGACTGGGCCAATGACAGCTCTGACGAGAGGCAACGTCTGACAAGAGCTTCAGAACTATCATCAGATCACACGACACGCAGGTCGCTACACTGTGTTGGAAAATACACTTGCATGAAAGATTCTAGCGTTGTTCCATTATCTCTGCTTAACGCACTGGAAACAACTCTCGTGGGAGAACTAAATGTAACGAGAAACCACGTACGTAAATTGCTACACGAATGGACTTTACGTACTAGACATAAACTGTAAATGAACAAACATATCAGCAATATTGTTATTTCAAAACAGTTGGCTATACTAACAGCCAACTACTTACATAACAGTTTGGCTCGGCCTTATGACGTCACATACGATAAAACCATCTACCCACGTTAGCAAAAAATCCACAAAACTCTGCGATAGAAACTGACCAATTATAAAGTACAGTTATCGCGGAGTTTTAATCACGCACTCACGTGCAATAAAATAAAATAAAACCTGCCATTTCCTAAGAATACTTCACAAGGTTTCGTACTTTTCCCCCGCCATTACATGTTCTGTCGAACCATGGCATGGCTGACTTTTGGGCTTACTTAATTCATTGTTATGTGAAAATTCCCTTGATTAAAAAATGCGCAGTTTTTCCTGTAGTTATGGCTGAAAAGGGAATGTATTAAAAATAATTATGTGTTCTTCTTTCAGCAACAGTGATTTTTTTCCTGAGCACGAGAATATTTGACAATGTTGTTTAAAGGAATCTCTGCGCTACACATTTCGCAGAGAACTCTAAAGTTGTCGCTAGGAATTCTTCATCATTTATTTCTACTATCGCGACGTTACAATATAATATTCTCTCTACTATCGATACTGCTCACCAGTTGGGCGCCTACACATAGAGGTGCTGTGTCCAATAGCGGAGAAGCACGAGTCGATATTAGGGAATGCCTTGACAGAGGAGGGACCAGGTAAACTGCAAACACGTTCTTAAATTACTTTCTTACGAGCTATCATAACACAAAATTAACACACTCCATTCCGACTATTCCTATTAATAAATGCGAGGGTGTGTATTTATAAAGGCATCACTATTTTACTAGCCGGCATTGCTCTAACAATACACATGGCTAAACAAAATCAACTAGTTAAGAACATCCCACTATAACAAAGATTAGGTTCTGATAATCGTTCGTTACGGTTCCTGTATTACTTTCAGTTAAACAATGCTAACGTTGGCTCATAAATTGACCGACGAAGAATACGATAGTCAAGAGTTTGGAGTTAATTTAAATACAGTTACTTGTTTTTGCGTGCTGTGACTGCGAAACATTTACTCTCCTTTAGTTAATTATCACAGTCTAGGATAATCTACCTGCATAAAAATACTGTTTACATTTAACGAGTTTTTGGACGTAATCCTGTCTTATTCTTACATATAGAAATAACTGGGAAGTCAGAAGTATGGATGTTTCAGTACATCACATAAGAAATGAATTTTTATTTGGAACACATGAGAACATTACATAATGTGCGCGATGCTCTGGTAAGTATGATAGTCGGCGGGCAATTTACCTGAACAGTGATTAAAGCTCAGTTGTAGCTATAGGTGAGAATTTTTTACGGTCTATTTTTTTTTGCCAGAAATGAGCGTTCCATGACTATAAAAATCTGCTGGCTTATTGGACTTTAATATTACAGTTGCCTGGTTTTTTTTTAATCTGACCTACGAAAACTGGTTATGATCGACCGTGGGATTAAAAAAACAGGAAGCTTATATGCATGTAAATGGGCAATCCCGAGACAGCGAATTCGAGTAATTTGAAACGAGTGAGTATGAATTATGCGAAAGAAGTAATCTGCAAATAAAAACCGAAGTCAGCAATAAACTCAAAACGTACATAAAGTACATGTAATTTCTTTCTATGATTTACGTTATTTCTCTGGCACAATAACTGAGTGTTATAGCACAGAGGCTATTGTGTTTTTTTTTTGCCTCTCGGCAACCCTTGGACGCAAATATACAAAGGCGTGTTATCGGAGGACGAGATTTATGGCCAGTGCAGTACAGTATTTGTGCCGTTATTTACCGACACCGCAGCCAGATAAACCTCGGTGGTTGCGCGGGACAGCAACCGAACCTTATCTCGTGCGTCGGGATTCGCTCGGGCCATCGTTCCGTTAACTGCGTGCGTGCGTGTTTCTCCGACCATCCGCGTGTCCGGGGCCTAGAGGCGACACAGTGCGTGAAACACATTCCTCGTCGCCTTTATGTGCAACACGCTCAACTCGAGTTAAGACATTCTGTCGACCAATAACTTCTCCAAGACTTCGAACAGAATAACCCTCGGAATAACGCTAACGTAACTCAGAGTTAGCATAAGTGTTTTAAAATTGGCTGTTATATTATTTATTAACCTCAAGCACGGGATTAAACCTTCGGTGAAGACATTTTTACAGACTTAAATGTTTTCTATCGATACTGTGATTTACTAGGTAACTTCAAAATTTCTAATAAATTTTCCCGTGCAAGTAGATAAAAAAACGCAAAAAATCTTTTTAAAAACAAGTTTTGATTCTATAAAGTACAAAATAATATTCACATATAAGCTACGTAAATTTTACTACGCATGTACTGCCTCTTACATCAACAAATAATTTTTTAAAATCAGAATATTTTCTTAAATGCTTGAGACTGTATCTCAAGTGTAATGTCGTTTCACGCCTCAAGCTGTTGATAAAACTATACAGGAACTGTTGCTACATTTGATGGAAGTATATTTAGCGTTCAGTTTGAAGCAAATTTTATAACATCGAAATAGACAACTTTTCAAATAAAACTGCTACACTACTAATAACTGAATTAATGAATTAACAATTAGAACACATGTGTATTTCACCTGCAACATCGAAACTTCATTTTTACGTTACATAGCAATATAAACAAATCCGTAGTTATATTGTGAGGGTTATTAAGTCGACTGACTACATAGAACTGAAAATAACAATACGTTTACAAATTCTTCATAATCACCTAATAAAGATAAAAAAAGCAAGGAAATGCAAACTCACTGCAAGGAAAAAATCGACAGTGATTTCCTTGACAGAAAAGATAGAAACGAAAACGATACATTTGTCCTTAACTTTTAAGACTCGATATTAAACCACATAAATTATTGTTAAACAGTAGCGAAATGACGTGGCGGGATGTTTGATATAAGCGTACCTGGTATGTTATTGGATACTCGAAGTTGTGTACACAGACCTCAGGTCTGGTTGGCTACTGTTTGCTGTGAATTATTACTAGATGCCTGGAAATGTCGTGGGTTCAACAACCAGCAGGTTGGACTGTATACACTATATCTTCAGATACTTGTATCTTGTCTGCTGCTACACTGAGTGGACTGTTGTATATGTGACAAGGTAGCAGTCAGTCAGTGTCTACATGCAGGGCTGCTATTGGTCCGTAGTCCTCAGGAGGCGCTTATGAAAACTCACGAAGGTAAGGCAGGTCAGCCAACTTTGATACCAGGGAAGTTTACCCGTGTTCGAAATTTCACTAGGTAGACACTCGATCAACTCAGTAACCCTGCTCGGAAGAAGGGTAGCGGCGGTTAGAAGAAGAAAGTCGTCATTCGGCGCGAAATATTGTAAACATTAGACATAACCACAATAAAGCGAACCTGAGTGGAATGAACTGAAAATATTGTAGAAACAATCACAAAACTAATATAACGTAATATAAAATAACGCGTGCACTGTGACTGTAGCATTGAGCAAAAAATTAGTTTAATAGAAAAAAGTAAGAAATAAAAGTTTTTGGGTTGCTGCCATCTTAAAATCCTGAAAAACATTGAAGGCGCTCATGAAGTTGCTCCTGCCCGACAGAACCTGGTCTCGTTACAGAGATGATATACCCTACTCCGGCGAGTGAATGTTCGAAAGCGTCTAAGGAGGAGTTCCTGCAATAGTGATAAAATCTCGAAAGTAATAAATTTGTACAGTAGTTGAAATCTAACGTCTTCTCGAATTACTTCACGAAATTTTCGCGTCTCTAATTTTCCCTGATTAGTCGGGCCTCAATCATACGAGTTCCGTCAGCCAATGATGTTTGGTGAATAACTTCCTGCCATATTTCAAGCTCGCATGAAAACAGTTTGCCACACATAGTGTCTTTTCACTTCTGTATTCTTACGTACTATGCGTCAGAAGAAGATTTGTTACTTCGCTGATGCCATGTTGTTTGGGGGCCGCGGTGGCCGAATGGTCAGACCCCCACCAAGGCGATCCGGGTTTGATTCCCGGCGAGGTCGGTCCCAGGATTTCCGCATGTGGGAATCGTGCCGGACGATGCCGTTGGTCGGCCGGTTTTCTTGGGGATCTCCCGTTTCCCCCACCCTTTAATTCCGGCGCTGCTCCATACTCACCTCATGTCACCCCTCACCAGGGCTGAAGACCTCGATGTTATGAGCTGACCAAAATCTCTCACTCACTCACCCATGTTGTAGTATAATAGCTTTGTTGAAACATACCTTCTGAATGCAAGATAGCTAAAATACATTTCCCACGCTTATTTGTCTATCAGCAGAGACACCTTATTTTCAAGAACATATTTTATGACTGGTTATTTCTCAAAACACTTTCACTCATCATCACTCCAGTGACTGGATGATTACAGGTTATATGAAACATCAGTGTCTACCTACGAGTAACACATGTTTGCTATAGCAGGAACCATGTTCTGATTGGCTATGTATAATACTATATATCTCTCCAATAAAACACAACGACTGTGATAACCAAACAGCTGCAAATTAATTGTAACACGTTACTGAATTATAGCACACACAGATAATTTTTCGCGAAAAAATCTTGTATCTTTACTTCTCGTTCAATTGAAATCAATTATGTATCGTCAATCACGGAAGACTTAACCTCTATTGTAACAAATGTCACTGAAAGCAAATGCTGCTAAGCAGGCGAAAACGCACAAAAACAAACTAACGAAGTCAGAACTAGGTGCTGTTGTCAACTAATATATAACCTATCCTAAAACCATTTTCAAAATATCTACAAAATGGGGAAAAAAAGGTAAATACAAATATTTTCCCCAAAAAGAGATTATTTACCGTAGAAGATAAACGAGGACACAGCGACTGAAATTTATTTAAACACTGACAACGCAATTATTATTTCAGAATTATTTATAGGACACACACATAAACACACACA
>PNEQ01054231.1:0-44746 GCA_003012365.1 Medauroidea extradentata
ACTATGGCCCTCATCTCCCAGTACTAACGACTTACGAACGAATAGCTGATGAAAGTATCGATACAAAACCTTTAAACCTTTAGTGCTATACCCAACAAGTTGGAGCCTAGAAGACAGTCAATTATTCCCGCGTGCTTCCAGTGTTTCTGACTATGGCCATCACCACCCTGTGCTAACTTGCGTACGAATAGCTGATGAAAGTATCTATAAAAAACCTTTAAACCTTTAGTGCTGTACCCAACACGCTGGAGCCTAGAAGACAGTTAATTATTCCCGCGTGCTTCCAGTGTTTCTGACTATGGGCTCATCTCCCCGTGCTAACGACTTTCATACGAATACCTGATGAAAGTATCGATACAAATTCTTTAGTGCTATACCCAACACGTTGTAACCTAGCAGACAGTCAATTATTCCCGCGAGCTTCCAGGGTTTCTGACTATGGCACTCAACTCCCCGTACTAACGACTTGCGTACGAATACCTGATGAAAGTATCAATACAAAATCTTTAGTGCTATACCCAACACGTTGTAACCTAGCAGTCAGTCAATTATTCCCGCGCGCTTCCAGTGTTTCTGGCTGTGGCCATCACCACCCCGGGCTAACTTGCGTACGAATACCTGATGAAAGTATCGATACAAAACCTTTAGTGCTATACCCATCACATTGGAGCCTAGCAGACAGTCAATTATTCCCACGCGCTTCCAGTGTTTCTGGCTATGGTCCTCATCTCCCCGTGCTAACGACTTGCGTACGAATAGCTGATGAAAGCCGACCGGGGTTTAATGAAGGATGGAAGAGGGTGGTAAGAGGAAGAAAGACTCGTTGAATCTCCACGCCGCCGTTGAGACGAACACGAAAGGACGTAAGACGTCGGCGGCCATTTAAGACGAGGCGCAGTCGTGTGTCTGAACTGCGTAACGTCGGCTCCAACACTCAACATAGCAGATACTGATTAACGTTTCCTCCGAGGCAATAAGCCTGCCTTTATGACTGCCCGTTCCCCTTCAATCATTTTTCACCTTCGTCTGACTTTTACCATCACATCTTTCGTACCTGCTAATATTTTTATATTCGCTTCTGTTTGTTCCTCTAGGCTATTAATTCCAAACTGAACGGTTTTATTTATGTGCGTCGTTGCTATAGCCACGATTTTATGGCGAATATTTTTGCATTAATACCATTTGGTTTCATTGCCCTATGTGCACATCTGCAGTTCTGAGTCATGACCACTGGTGGAATGATTTAACTGAGTAGTCCAGTTCGAAAACTCCCCTTGTCCACATTCGCTAAAACTGAGCAAATCGCTAAAAACTGATATGCAAGCCCATTTGTGACATGTACGAAGCAGTTTTTCAAAGTGTGTCTGTTATTGAATAAGGCGAGTTTCGGAAACTATCATCACATCAACTTAAGCACACGTTTAAAAGCTACACAAAACTGTTCAGAACTCATTTTTCCTTGATGATGGACAAGGAGAGTTTTGGAACTGGACTACTCAACTCTCATTTGTCTTGGGGTTCCACTGACAAATCACGTACGTGTAGTATCACAACAACCTTATTCTGATTGGTGAAGTCAAATGAGGGACGTGTCTGAACAAAGACACTCTTCCAATAACCACGAAGCAGAGGTACCGATTTGCAAATGGGACATTGAAACAAAATTTTGCCAAAAATTTTTCGTGACAAAATCGTGGCTCTAGTCATCGCTAGAGCCACGATTTTGCCACGAAAATGATTTTGTACAAGTTTGTTTCAATGCCTTACGTGCACATCGGCAATTCTACTTCGTGGTTATTGGAAGCGTGTCTTTGTTCAGACACGTCTCTCATTGGACTTCACCAATTAGAATAAGGTTGTTGTGATACTACACGTACGTGATTTCTCAGTGGAACCCCAAGACAAATGAGAGTTAAAACATCCCCTCAGTTGCCATGAATCAGAACTGCAGATGTACACATACGGTAATGAAGCCAAATGGTGCAACAATTTTTTCGCCATAAAACCGTGGCTCTAGCCATTTCTAGCGAATGTTGTCGAATCGCAGAAAAGCCTCAGTAACATAGCAAGACAATCAGTCTGCGAGGGTTCCTCAGATAGCACATGTGCCTGAAGACGGGAACGTGGGTACTAGTTCCCGAAACATAATATCTGTTGTCGTCGAAGGGAGCCGAACATTACCGTCAACTTTATTTTCTTATTTTTTTTTTTTGTCTTGCCAGTGGCCATCTCTGTTGCAGGATACATTTGTGATGTCCTCTTTGTATGTCATCCATCACCGTCACCATTGCCATGTATCTCGTTTTCCCTTAGTCTGTTTGACTTTTTCTTTTTAATTTTTCTCGTTTTTTACCATTGTTCGGTTTTAATGTGTATCGACGACCTCCTTATTTCGGTATATTTGTATGTTTGTTAACTAAGGCCATATCAGGTTGATGTAATTTTTTTGTTGTATATTTGTTGCTCATTTTACCGTGATTGAATCTTTTATGTTGGTGAGGGTTTTCTGCTATTAAACAACATCCGGTAGCTATGACGTAGGTCCAACGAAAATCACAGTTTGGCATACCCCCCACTGCCAAGATCACTCACTGATCATGTCAATTCCACAACAGTTGACGACAGACAAAGATTAGGGACGAGCAGTATTCGCGTTGTTTTTCTGTCAGCTGACTAGACCTTCGTTCGACGTCTCTCATTGGCCGACAATGTCGTGGCCTACCGCAGAGATCGTTTCTAGCCAACAGTCAAAGATCCAACTATAGATGTCCAGTAACCTGAAAATTGTTTACACGCGTAACTTTCATCTCATAAATGCTTATTCCTAACGACATCTTAGATTGTACTCGGGTTGTATACTGGACAAAAAGAATACGCGAAATCTTGCATGCCTTTTACAATAACAGAATCCATGACGTAAGGGGACGTGAATTTCTACCAATCGTGCAACTGTCTTATCCTAATTTCTTTATTATAACGTAGCCACAAGTTTGTGATAAGTGAACAATGACATGTTGTTAAATACAATTTCGTAATACTAATTACAGAAGACAGAAAATTATTTTTCAACCGCATTTACTAAATAACTTAAATGTTTGATGCAACAAGTAATTTTCTGGTGCAAACGAGAACCTATTAGATCACATTAGTTAAGAAAACTATTTTTTAAATTTCAAGTAAACGTAGTGTAGATGTCCAAATTTTTTACAAAAAAAAATACTCGCGTACGAATGAAGTAAAAGTAGGCCTATTATTACTTTTGTATTTTCTTTGAAATGCTACATTAAAAAAACGCATATTTAAAATACGGACTACCTACAAGCAATAAAATTATACACTAAGGCTGGTACTAAACAGATATTCATACACACCAGTGTGTGGGTTTAGAGTCACATTATGTCTTATATATAATCACCAGAAATTTTAAAAGTTTGAAGTGCAATCCATAGGTTTCGATAAACGTATAATGCACGGTGTATAGATACAATGTTATTGAATGTTTAGAAATATCAGCTTAAAAATGATGCATTACTAATTTTGAATAGTGCGGCCAAAAATACGAGAACTTACATTCCAACTTAAGTAGTTACTTAAATTTAGATTATCTAGAGAATTACATTATTCATTTGATAAAAGTACGTTTTTTTTGCTTAATAAAGAACAGTATCTTACTCCTATAGTGTGTTTATTGTGTTCGTGAAACATTCTGTAATCCCTCTATTATTGTTATCTATGTGTGAAATAATATTCTCAGCTGCTCTACATACAGTACTACGTCAATTATATTTCCATAACTGTGCGACAACTTCCATAAAACTTCACGTTTGTGACAAACTTTAAAAAAAAGTTTGATTTGCTTATCTGTGGCAGGAACATAAGTAAAGAATGAAATACAGTACAAAAATAATGTATTATTATGAAGTTATAGATAGGTACGGTAACTGTAAAAAAAGGCTAAAGGACGCGGTATACAGCAATTTTCATCACCATGTTTTTATTTTTATATTTGAACCAGATATTATTTTCTTGTTTTAGACACAAAATGTGACTAAATTTTGATCTTATTAATTTGTTTATCGCGTATAGTTTTTGCTTAATTGCTTGTTTAAGCCACAATTTGCATGTTTCCGTTTCAAGGACGACACTAAAAGCAACTAATTTACCAAGGTGAAAAAATGCACAGTGAATAACGATGTTGTAGGCTGTAAGTTCAGCTATGTTAAACTGCAAAATAAAATATTTTTGTATTTTAAAAATGTTATTGAGTTTTTAAAATTTTTGTTTCAAATTTTGTAATTTTTATTTAAACACAAAAAAAATATATATTCTTTATTTTTATGTACGTGAAATTGTAGCCTGCAACGTGTTTTTCCACTATGAATGTTTTCAGTTTGGTACGTCAGTTGGTTTTAGTGAAGTCCTTAAAACGGAAACATGCTAATTTTGGCTTTAACAAACCATTACACGAAAACTATGAGAGATAAAAAAAATTCATAAGAGCAAAATTATGTCACACTTTGCGTCTAAAATAAGCAAAAATAAATATTTACGTGACTTTAGCATGCTTTTGTTTATTACTATCCCAGACAGCACAGAAATAAATTTATCGTGTTTGTCGTGACAAAAAGTAATATCTATGATGAAAGATAGGATAATATACAAACACAAATTCTAGCACTGCCTTAAAAAGCGCTCATATTATAAAAAACAGCCTATACTAAGTATTAATTTATTTTTATAGCAAAAGTTGTGTTTGTTTTTTCTTGTAAACAGGACCCTATAGACGCACACAACACGATGTTTTTTCCTTGTTGTTTACAATATACTGCTCAATTCGACAACATAAACCGTTGGTAAAACCTGGTGGTAAAGTACTTCCATGCAATAAGAGAGTGGCAACCTCTTTGATTTCCTTGAATTCAAAAGGTATTAAGGACGATTTACTTACATGTTAAAGATCCCGTTAACACTTAAAATGCTTAGGAAGTAATTAACCTAAACCCAATAATGGACAGTTATCATAGTTCCGCCTTGAAATTATGCGAACTTTTACAGGTGTTTCAATGCCAGTCCCGTAACTTTAATACACAATTAACGGTTTTATAAAAAAAAAGTTCAGGAGTGCTACCATGGATATCTGGGAAACAATATACCATGCCTACTTTCTTAGCGTTCCTATACACACGTGTGACTAGTAAACAAACTATCTTTTAGAGTGGACCAAATGGACTCTCACTACTGGAAGAGGTTCCCTGCTGTGTAAAATTATTTTACGACTAGCAGTGGCCAACATAAAAAGAGTGCACGGAAACTCGTATATAGACGGTTCGGAACAAAGTGAGCACTAGAAAAACCCTGCTCAAGTTATATTTTCAGCCAATTCGTATCTTTCCGCGCGTATCGACTAACTACGGAAAATGTCTAACCTGTCTGGACACGTCATTTAATGTTTTCGTGCAGTCAGTATGACTCTATTTAGTTTGATTAAAAAAGTTAATTAATTATACAAAATGCAAATATGTCGATTTCGGTTGTTTTTGTTTCAGTATTGTCGTATCTGAACAGGAAAATACACGGAACTATATTGCGTTATTTCGCTGCCAACCATACAAGAAGTAAGACAACAAGAGTTAATCTTGAATTTTATTACATGCAGTAACGGATAGTGATATTTTTCAAGAATTAGACACTATGTGATCACTTTTTGCTGAACAAACTATAAATATTTTACGACTGTACACACAGCTATAGCAACATGTCGATTTTGTGATTGGGTATCATTTTAATGCTACATGCCCTCTCTACCGACTTTGATGACTTCGATGAAAAATTCTCAAGAATTTAGAAACTAAAAACAAAATTCTGAGTGGCTGAGTTAAACAGTAAAATAACCGCTTCCCTAAAAAAAATTACAAACATTTACGTGTAACAAGACTATTTTTTTGAGTGTATACTTATTGGTTTATAGGTAATACCAAAATGGAGTTACAAAACCATACATTTGTTAGACTGTTAGTACATGAATAAAGCTACATCAGTTGATGACGAACGCGAAAAATGTGGTTTGTTCAAATAAATGTGCGCATGGAACATACAGGTAATGGGTATCCAGTTTTCAGACATTCAAATAAATTGATTCGAATGGTTTTATCGTCTGATATTTAGAGTCAATTGCTGAAAATGCACGTATTGCTTAGTTGCAAATTGAATTTTCTTAGAGAAAACACTTAAAATCTAACAAAATTAGTGCTACTTAAACACATCTATCTAAAACTGAGCTAATCAGTGAATTTTATAAACACATGAGATACGTCTGGTTATTTTAGTAAAAACTTAATTTGCTGTGAAGTTTACAAAATTGTGTAGGTCTATGGTTTGTAACAGAACAGACTGTGCTCTTAGCACTTGTATATAATTTCGTTCATGTACTTGTTAATCGTTTGTTTTAACTTCATGTAAATGAAGACACGTGTGTAGTGTCTGTAATTGAACCAGTCAGTTTGAAAAGGTAATATCTCCACTTTTTTTCACAAACTTAGTTTATTTCATGAATACACTCTAGTGACGTCAAATGTTCCCTGTAGGGGTGAGAGGTTTACGGCCTTTTAACAACGAGGTCTAACGAGCCGATGAGGGTGAAGTGAGTTGAAGGGAGAACACAACATCCTTGCCCGAGCCAGGATTCGAAGCCAGGACCTCTCGCACCGTAGACTGGTGCATTACCAACTACGCTTCGGAGGCCGGATGTATCTTCCCTGTGAAAAAATATATTTATACGTCGCAAGTGTATCCGTCAAATATTCTGCAGCCAGATAGCAGTTCTCAGGAAAAAGTGAAGGCGATCCGGGTCTGATTCCTGGTTGTGTCGGTCCCCGGATTTTCGCATTTGGCAATCGTGCCGGACGATGTCGCTGGTCGGCAGATTTTCTCGGGGATCTCCCGTTTCCCCCGCCATTTAATTCCGGCGCTGCTCCATACTCACATAATGACACCCCTCACCAGCGCTAAAGACCTCGATGTTAAGCGCTCACCAAAATCTCTCACTCACTCACTCACTCACTCAGGAAAAGTAATGTGTTAAAAAAATTATATTAGTTGGCTTGTCTTCAAAGTGGGAAATTAAAATAAAGGCTGTGTATAGCTACAATATTTTACAAAATCCCTTCTGAAAAGATACAGTAATTTGCATCAAATTTTGAATACGATATCAGTACATCCCACATCTCCATGACAATTATGTCCTCACAGGCGGCAGAATAAAAATTTTGGAAGTCTAACTAGCGAGCAATTTAGCGGATATGTTTAAAAATTTGACCATCTTCAAAGAACATTCTCGAAAACAATTTCTGTTTCAGAATTACATATTTTTGGCTCTCCTGAAAGTTTCCTTTTTAAGAAGAAGTGGCTTTTTCCAAACAGACTGATACAGTTGCAATTTTGGATGAATCGTCACTACTGACCTTAAACTTGTTCGGTGTTTTGACAATGATGTTCCTTAAAACTAAGTTGTATTTTAACGACGTCGAAATTCAAAACTCGATTTCAAAGTGCTGTGTCCATGCTTCAGTTGACAATTTGGTGATTTTTTTTTTTTAGATAAGGTTTACAACTGTTCATTAAAAATGCTATGGATACTCGTTCATACAAAAATTATGAAAACACTAAAGTGGAAACTTTCTGATACCTAGCTGATTAGGCCAAAGCAAAACAAAAATAAATATGTGTGTTCACATTTAAGGACGCCGCCTAATATGCGCTTCAAATGCATTGCAGTGTGTTTGTAAATACGTTATTACAAAACTGTTCCATGTGTCCACGTTGTGCCTATAAGCGGACAGAAAACACACTTCGACAAAGGACCTAATGACATTGTTGAGACACACCATGCTAATTAAGGGCTCTGTTTCGAAGCCCTCCAACACAGCTGAAAACGGCATTTTCACACTGCCTTACTTCAAAATGTCGAACCGGATGTATGTGAAACTTGGATATAAACGTGCACTGAAATTTTCTACAGACTTCCCAGCAATAGAATAATGTGTTCGCCTCGTAAAGTCTGATAGTAGAAATATATCGGCGGGAACCTTGCACGCTTGTTGAGCGCTTGACTCGTTGTGGTGATGTGGCATTTGAAACGCTCTTCAAAGTCGCCCTTAAAGATCTGTCACGTCTGAGACTCTAACACGCAGGTATGCAGCGCCCGTAAGTAAATATCGAAGTAATAACTTTGAATGATTTTTGCAGTGGGAATAAATTATATGATGAAATATTTTGGACATACGTCACTAATTAACAGTGACGTATAACCAAATGTATTGTGTTTAATCATTTATTTCCATCGCAAAAACTCTTCCCAGGAAACGAAAGTTTCCGGTATTAAACCGGTTCACCTGCTTCTGTACAGAAACCAGAAAAGAAATGTATTATTTTTCTCCGAGTTTTCCGACAGTATCATTACTGTTCTCCAAGCAAAGGCCGACTAAGTAAATGCGAAAAAATCTGGATATAAATTTCTTGGTAATATGGCTGTCTTTCGAAGGAAAACGTAATATAAAAACTATGCATTTGATGGTTAGTTAAATGATCAGTTATCTCGTGGCTCCACAATCCGCAGTTCTAATACTTTCTTCTTATCATTTTTTTTGGTAAAAATTTATTTCCAAATATCGGAATATTTTTTGACATCGAATTGCCTATATAAGCCTTAAATAAATATATTAACTAAGAAATAGTAAAGAATCGCACCTGACCGTGCTTAGTTCTAGACCCAAAATTATATGACGTTTTAAAACTTAAAAATTATTCAAGTCAATTTAAATATCATTCATAGTTAACGAGTGGTAATGAACTTTAAGAAATTGCTTTCTTGTGACTAAAAATGGGTTTTGAGCTGTAAGTGATTAGGGAACGAGGTAGCCGAGGGCTTAGACCTCTCGCCTCCTCCCCCCTCCATCCGGTAAGTAAGGGCCCGTACATTTTGCTTGTGGGAAACGTGGCGGACGCTGCCGCTGGCTGGCGGGTATTCTCGGGAACTTTCGTCCCCCCTCCTTTCTTACACTGTTAGAAAATATATCCGAGAAATTACGCAAAACTACATGCAAAAAATTATTTAGAAATCTTCAAAGAATAACGGACACTAAGTTTTTCTTCGGTACGGAATCCTCCGTAAAATTACGGACAATCCGTATTTCTCACAAAAAAATATCCCTTTCAGTTACTAGCACTCATTTTCCAGAAATACGAATTAATTTTATGTGCTATGCTTTATTGAGATCTTACCGTTATAATATGGTAACCAGAAATTTTTTTCGAATTTGCCAGGATTTGAACCCACGACCTAACGATTTCCAGACAGACACACTAACCGTTATACCACAGTGACAGCGTAATACATCCAGTAAACGAATTCCATGCAGTGGTAAGAGACAACTTGTGTTTTTTTACATCCTGATTTTACAGAACTTCATTAGTATCATTATGAGAAAAAATATTTTACTATACAGAAATAAATAACTTTAAAGATGCATACCTGCTGGCACGAAACGCAGAAAAGAGATGCGAAATTTTTTCGGTTGTGGAAAGTTCCATGTTGTGACATGTGTGGCCACCCACTCCAGGATAGGTGAAGTGAGGAGAACAGATGATGTGTGTGGCCTCCCTGGAACACTTCAGTCACTTGCTGGGCTGTTCGGCCCTTTGCCCATGCGCGTCTCTTCTCTTCACTCGTGGCCAAGTGTGGACAACCAGGAAGCAGCGCTTCGCTTCTGTTATCTTAGCTTGTCTTGTATTCTCTTCATTTCGCACCAGTGTGCATGAAAATTAACTATAAATAGATATGATGGTTTATCGCGGGAAAAGTTGACTGTTTGATGGATTTCAATACACGCCCAGCTTACCTGAAGATTACTGGCTTCAGCTTGTACGTGGAGCTGTTGCCCTATTTGACTGAGCCAATAAGAATGCCGATATTGTAATATTGGATGCCTGGTATTGGTCTGCAGACAGCTACGTTGTGTCAGTGTTTTCAAGGCTATCTTGGCACAAAACATTTTCGCGATATACCATCATCTCTAACTATAAGTCATAGTAATCATTAACACCAGTATTATTTTTAAGAAATTTAATAAAATATGCTTTAAAATTGTAGAAACATATTTCCATGGATTTATGAAAAATTACGGTCAGACATCCGTAAACTGGCAATACGGACAAACTTCCGTAAACAAAAAATTACGGAAGCAAACTTCCGTATAATAACAGAACTTTTCTGTAAATATTTCCGTGAATTCACGGAAAATTTTAGCAGTGCATTCATTCGCGGTATCACTGTCAGCTCACTCACCTCATTCAATACGCGGGCCAGACGGGCGACAGGCATGTCTCACTAGTCGAGTAGTCGGCCTTAGCGCGTCCGTTTAACCAAGGTCGTGTAGGCAACAATGTTCAAAACAAGAGACGGGATCGTCTCAATCTCGACATGTTACAGGTTTTAAATACTATGATACGATGTGAATAATTCCGACATCTAAGGTGAATTTGTCTACGGATAAAAAAAATGTGTGTTTTATTATTTAGATCAAACAGTTGTTGCAGTGTTGCAGTAAACATTGACTACGAGTTCTTAGTCTTTAGTTTTCCTATATGTATGGATATAATGATTCTGCCACAGGTAGAACAGAACATGAGATACTGAAGCAACCCGTGAATAAAAATACCTCTGTCAGAAGTATTTGGTACCCAACGTAGGGCCAAGGAAGATATGAAGAGTGCGTAGTAGATAAACAAACGCTGAAAACATCAATTGATTTCTACGCTTTTCTCGAAGCCAATATGGATAAAATACTCAATGACAATCCTAGATAATGGTAACTGCCATCTTTATGAGTAAATATTTATCCAAAATTACTAATTCGTTACGCGTGATCTATTGCGCCGCAGTTAAATGCACGAGGTTTCGGTGTCAGAGATTGTGCCTCAGAAGTTCGTCACACTGGAAAAATTTTTGTTTTAAACGTTGGCTATAATTATTGTCTAGGATTGCTATTGTTTAATTTTCGCAAATTGGCTTCAAGAAACCTACAGTAATAGATTAATGCTCTTAGCGTTGAATTATGTACCACGCCCTCTGAAGACATGCTGTTTGCAAAAACGGAAGAACCCATTATGTGTATCGGAGAGTACAAGAAAAAATAGTTTCAATATATAGAGGTGAGCTGAAGTAGAAGAAAGTGTGGTAGCTGCTTTGCGCGTGGTAAGAGATGATGGTGTATCGCGAAAATAATTTGTGCTAAGATATCCTTGAAAACGCTGTAGTATCTTGCAACATACATGACTCGGTGATATACTTCTGACATATCGTAGCTATCTGCAGACCAATAAATGGCATCAAATATTACGATATTAGGTTTCTTGTTGGCTCAGTCAAATAGTGTAACAGCTCCAAGTACAAGCTAAAGCCAGTAATCTTCCAGCAAGCTGAACGTGTGTTGAATTCCAGCAAACAGTCAAGTTTTCCCGCGATACACCATAAAGACTACGTGTCGTGCATGTACAACAGAAATTATGTCAGATCGTGACCTAGTATTGGCACTCGTTGATGAAGCCATTGAGGCCGTCGTAGCTCGCAGTACAACTCACACTGACACTATACATTCAGACGAGCTGACCGGAGCCGGAACTGGTCACTCATACGAACCGTTCGACAGGCAGAACATGATGGGCGTTACATGTTGTCAGACGTATATCACCCAATCTGACATGTTGCAAGAAACTACATTGTTTTCAAGGGTATATTGGCACAAAACATACCCTTGAAAACGTTGTAGTTAATTGCAACACATGTGATTGGGTGATGTAAACCTGACACAACGTAGCTGTCTGCAAAGCAACAGTAGGCATCAGATATTACAATAGCGAGATTATTACTGGCTTAGTCAAATATGACAACAGCTCCAAGTACAAGCTAAAGCTAGTAATCTTCTGGTAAGCTGAACGTGCGTTGAAATCCAGCAAACAGTCAACCTTTCCCGCGATACACCAGTTATTATTTATTATTTATTTGCCCAGAGTGAATCGAGGTTTTATAACGAAAGTTAAATATTTAAAATAAAATAAAACAATTGTCTAGTTATTTCACAATATCCGAGGAAATTCACTTCAAATTTTAAGTTCGTATATGTAAAGTCATTTCAAGAACGGATCTCCTTATGTTCCATAAGAAAGGAACACGATTTTTAAATCCTTTTTTTTTCTAGTTACCGTAAAATTATTTCATTGGGATCTTAATTCAAACAAATTCGTTTCAAACATATTGAAAAGTCACATCATGAAACTTGACAAATTTATAAAAAAAGTTAAACGTGTACTGTATTACGACTTGAGAAATAAAATACATAGCATTTGCAAATCCCCTTGAAATTGATCGATTAGGCTTGAACCAGCTCTGCTCTCTTTGTTAGTGGGCGTGTCCCGTATCTTCGCATCACTTTATTTTGCTTGCGGCTGGCTGGCATTCAGATGCATTGCACGGTTCTCGACTGCGAAGTTCCGCCTTTGTAAAGTTTCTCGACCCATCCTCTTTCAAGTTCACTCTGATTTTATACTCGCAGCTATACTGCAAGTGAAGAAATAGTAGCGAAATTAACGCAGTGCTAAGATGTCTTTTTGCGACATTCACAATAGTGAAGGTTGGGTCTCACACCACGAGTTGAACGATTTTATTTTAATTTTTATTTTTTTAATTTTGAAAAGAAAAGTGTGAAATTTGTGGCTATAACGTTAATTTTATTTCTTTTGTGCTGCAGTACAAGCATGGCATTTGAACTTTTGACGTATATTTAGGTCGTAATCACTCAAACATTTTATATTCTCAATTTGCACGACTGATCACAGCCTAAATAAACGTTACAAATTCAAACACTATGCTTGTCCCTGTAGCCTAATGTAAAAATTATTCACGTCACGTAGTCGCAAATTTCCTTTTCTTCTCAGAGTTTAGAAAAGATGAAGAAATGCGCTAATTAAACACGTGGAGGTGAGACACCACCTTAAAAGAACCAACAAAAGCATTAAGTTTTTTATTTCAGTTTGTATGTGTATATATTTATATTTATTTATATGTTTGTGTAAATGTGTGCATATATACATATATATGTATATACATACACATATATAGACACACACGTGTGTGTTTATATATATATATATATATATATATATATATATATATATATATATATATATATATATATATATATATATATGTGTATATATATATATACACACATATATTTTATATATATATATATATATATATATATATATATATATATATACATACACACCAACACGTGTGTTTGTGTGTTGGAATATGTGTATGGATGTATGTATGAGATCGATAAACGCCAACACCGTTTGACCGATCCCCATGAAACTTTCCACATATATGTATTTTTCTTGGAGAAAGTTTTTATGCTATTCAATTTAATCTACTTCGCCAACACACAAACAGACGAACAAACATCCGAAGAAAGTCTTTACTACTGGCAATCAAGGGAATAAACGCCCAAAAATAGATGTCCCATTAAGAGAGAAACATCTACGCATCACAAAACAACGTCAATCACTCGACCCACCTCAAACATTCCGAGTTACTCTAAGCTGCACTGCCAATCAGAAGACAGCTCGTTTGCAATTGGATGAGCAGCAAGATTAGTGGATGTAACGATAAATACCCATGGTTTTCCAATCCCCTGTTTAGTCGCCCGTAGATTGCAATTGATTCCAGTTCCCAAAACGTTGATTTTCTTTTCGTGTCTGGAAAACTACTTAGTTTTGTCTCATTGTTGTGTCGTATTTACGTTGTTCAAATACTTTATCTGTTGGTCATTTTACCAAAGTAGGCCTTATACAAGTATTGCCTACTTTCGCGGTGCTTGGTTTATTTCAAATTTTTCTCATTTGACTTTTTTTATTTGACCCTATTCTATTTGTGGACTTCTATGTTGTGCACATACCTGTTGATTAAAACATGCTCTTCTTTTATGTTTTAATATTCTCATAAGATTTTGCTTTGGAAGACAAGTGAAACAGAATAGAGTATGCCCAGAAAACCAAACGTGGTGAATGTTCGAACTCACAAATAATAAACGGAATCTTAAAAAAAAAATTCGCAAAGTGTGTCTGTGGAGCAGAAATGCAGACAATGCGGCATATAGTGCAGATGTTTTGACTGCGAGCTTACCCGGTACAACTTTAAAACTTTATGAATACAGCTGATAGTTCAACTAGTTATACTTGTATTGTAGATATTTTCTTATGACTTTATTTTGTAATTTTCTCTTGCCTAGGTAGATTAATGTGACCTGTAAGAACGCAGAAAACACGAAATAAAAAAAATTGTTAATTAGCTGAAATTTACGACGTGTTTTTTAACAACTGCATCAACTCTATTCAAGTCACGAGGGAAGCGTTGTACATGTTCTTTTCACTTACCGCCGTGCAGAATACTAAATCAACATCTGCACGTGACACTCACTGGCTACGTGAAATTTTGTTCTAGCAGCACGACCAATATTTTTTTCATTTCTTCGCGCTACTCGTTCGCTCGTATTACTAATTTTACGTATCACACTGAAGGTTATCATGCTAATTAACTAATTATTTAAAACGTATTTTATGTTGTTGCACAAAAGAGTCATCGTTGTAAAATATTTGCCACTCCATTTTCCTACCACAAATGTTAGGGCGACTATGCAGCATTATTATGCCAACAACCTACAATCTGGGGAACTTATGTAAGAACATTTTCCAGTCTGATGTTACAAGATGAATGCCGAAAATCCTAGAGGACGCCTCGTACCTAGAGCTGGTTTGCACGTTAGAGGTTAAAAAACGACGGAGCTTTAAGGCGACCACCTACCCCACGCTTCAAATGCGTTGCAGCGTGTTCGTAAACAGGTTTTTTTCTACGAGAATATTCTAAGTGTGCCCGTTGTGCAAACGTACGAAAAGAAATCAAACTTCAGACAAGGTCGGAACCTCATTGTTAAGACGCCACGCTCATTGAAAGCACTGTTTAAGCCCTGCAGCATGGCTAGAAACGGCCTTTTCAGTCTTCCGTACTTCAAAATGTACTAACCGGATGTATGTGAAAATCAGATTGCGACATGCACTGAACTTATTTGTAAATTTTCCACAAATAAAATTATATGGTCACCGCTTAGTGTCCCGTAGTAAAAACCGTTCGGCGGGAACTTTGCACGCTAGTACAGCGCTTGGCTCGTTGAGGTGACGCGGCATTTGATGCGCGCTTCAATGTCGACCTTACTGCTCCGTCGCTTTTGAGCCTCTCACGCACGGTTAGGCAGCGCCCTTCAGCGCGACCTTGAAGTACGCCAAGCGCTGAGCAAAAAAATGAAATAATGCACGTTGTTACATAACTATCGCACTCACAGTTCTCATGAGTCACCTAATATATCATACTTCATACTTTCTCTAAAAGTTTTTTCTATAATAATTTAATATGTACATCAAATTATTTAACTTGTAACAGGGGTAAGCAAAATTTTTCTACCACGCAAACTTATTTCGTACACAGAAAAGTAAAATATTTGCGATCATAAATAACTTACGCTTATTCGATCTAGTTTTTAGAACATAATTAAACATTATATTACACGACTAAGACTTAAATCAAATGTTCATCGTCTAGTAGGAGTTCAAGCGTTTTCTTAGAACCATTTTTCTGAACCAGCGGCGTATCGCGTAAGAGATATTTTCTCCAGTATGAGTTTGGAGAAAATTTTAATTAACTTATGTAGGAACTCACACATGTCAAAATAAGAAATAACAAATGAACTCGTAGCTTCTTGTCAAAGATTAATATTGTTATGCATACGTTGATAGAAAATAATGACTTTTAATTGAGAGTTAGTGTCTTGACGATTTGGATTTGTAGCTTCGAGTAGAATCAGAGCATTGATGATAATGCCATCTTCATATTTCGGACGTCATGGACATATTGTATGGACGTCATCATAATTGCTGTAGAACTATTATAATGGCATAGGAGAGTTGATTCAAACAGTCCTTATTTTAAGAAACTCTGAATGCATACCAGAACTATAATATTTATTGGGTTAGGCTTCTATAATTTAAGTCTTGTTTTGCCAGGTAAAACTGAATTTCAGACTAACCAAACGTGACTTCATAATTTTTGCCATTTCTCAAAGCAAGAGCAAAAGTCGAAAGATGGTAATCAAAAAGCAAAAGTAATTGGCATTAGTGTAGTACATTTTGATTTTGATAATTTTCGAAACCATCCGCTTTGCTACAATTTGTGAAGCGGCAGCTGAAATTTGCAAATACAGGAGATTTTAGCTGTCGCTTCACAAACTCTAGGACAGAGTGGACAGTTTGAAAAAATTTTAAAAATCTAAATCACTTTTTTAAGTTATAGGGTACGCAGTATTGCAGTGGTAAGACCGTTCACCACCAACCATGGCGATATGAGTTCATTTCCCGATTGGGTAGCATCCGAGATACACCCGTAGGAAACATGTTTAGCTGACGGGTTTTCTTAAGGAGCTCCCATTTCCCTACTATTGAATTCTGCCATTACTCGATTGTCGCTTCATATTGCTCTTGACAGCAATGAATATATCGTATCTAAACCCTGACCAAATCACTCCATTACACATATGCAAACAATGCATGTACTGCTGGTATCCCCCCCCCCCCCAGAATATATAAGGTATTTTCAATTTTGGAAGTAAAATTTTTTGAACAGTGCACAAGAAGGAAATGTTATTTGATAAGTGTGAGAAAATGTGTTTTTTCAGTTCATCGTTTTTTTTTTAATACAGGGATTAGCTGCCAGAAACAGGCCAATCTAAGGTGTATCACTAGCGACCCCTGTTTTTGCGCGAAAATAATTTTGCACCAACATCTCTCAATCCCTTACTGGCACATCTGCAGCTCTGTTTCATGTACAGTTAACTAGAAGTCAGAGCTATCACACGTTGCAAGGTTCTATCCGCAAATCACAGAGGTGTAACGTTTTCGGCAATAAATTCAGACGCTTATAACCTGCATAAGACTATTATTGAGAGACTGACTATTAAGAGAAAGAATATAGATAATTTTAACAACTACAAATACTTTTTTTCTTCATAGTATACCATTTTGTATTAACCTTTTGTTTTGGGGCAGAAGTTAACATTTTTAAAACAATTTACTTAGTTAAACCACAGCTTTCAGTTATGTAGTATCTAATCAGAATATGATTTTTAAAGTAATTCTTTCGGAAACGAATGGCTTTGAAATTTATACTGATTTGATTGATACTGAAACTGTTTCTATTAAACGTATATACTATGTGTTTGACGAAATTTAAGTCACTGAATTTTAGAAAGAATGAATTGTCCAAAAGGTACAGGGTCAATACAAGATTTAGGTAGTAATAGGTTTAAAATTTTTAATCTTAAGATAATTCTTCTGTATAAGACGGCGTTTTGTGGCCGTATCAAATTGCAGTGCACACATTTTCTTTAAAACCATTATTTGTTTAAAAGACAAAATATTGTCTCGTTCTCATGCGTTATTTATGCCAGCGACGGTAAATAAATACATTAATAGCCTAGCCAAACCTAATACTTAAAGTTTTTATTTTAAATTTTTACTAAGAAAAACCTCGTATGCTTTCTAAAAACACTGGTTTTCTTCCATTTGACACATTGTTAAAATTGGGGTATTGATAGAAGGTGATCATACTTTTTCATTTTCCATTCCCGTATTGGACCTTTGTCAAATTAAGTTCAGTAAGTACATTTCTGGAACTGGTGGTATGTTATAGGTGGAATTAATTCTAAATAGTTGGCATGTACACCTGCCCACTATTAGGTCAAATCCCACATACTAAATTACAATGTACTTAACTGACAGTCGCTGTAGATATTCCTGAATTATGAACTACATTGTCTCAAACTTACTTTCATAAATTAAACAAAGCAGACACAGTAAAATCAAATTTTTACCACAAAAATTATTAGGTAATCTTTATTGGGTTACGTAGTATTTTTTAAAAATATATATTACAAAACATTTTCATTCAGTAATATGTTTGTTGTTGATAATAATGTAAATAAATAATCATATTTTAATATTTTTACTGTTGCACCGTTCATATATTTTATTTACAAAGCGTACTTCAATAAATGCACGAACTTAATAACGGTTACAACGAAAGCAGAAATTATGCACATGTCGAAATCAGATAAATAAAATGTTAAATATTGATAGACATTGGTTTTCATTATTTTTGCAAATGTTCGCTAAGCTAAAACGATTATCGGTTTTGAAGTATCATAGTTAGACTATAAAAACCAGCAGACCTGAACGCATAAACGAACTGTGAGTTATAGTTTCTGTCCTACGCAAGTTTTTTATTTGTGTGTCAGGAAATATTAAAAAATTTTAGAACTATTTAATGTGACTGGAAGTTATAACAAGTTTGACAATAAATCTTCAAAACTATAAATTCTACTACAAGAGTGGTTGTGAACTAGACTTGGCATGCGTCGGGAAGAACATGCACTCGGTGATTAAAAACTAAGATTTCTTCTTTCTCTGAGCAAATATATGTGATTATGAGAGATCCGCAGTGTAACATAAAATAGGGATGAAAGTTGTTTAGTGGAAATACAATTAATACGTCGGTATTCCGAAATGTTCCATTTTAAACTCCCAACCGCAGGCTACTCGTCAATAGTTTTCCATTATGGTAACAACGCAAAAACTGTTGGTATCCGTGCAGATTTTACTAAAGTATTAATATCCCTCTTTAAGTCTATCTTGCCATATTTTTCATAATAGTTCGAGGAAGGAAAATTTCGTGGTTTCAGTGACCTGTACGTTATAATCGACAGTCCTGTGCGTATTCAAGACCCGTCTATTGGTCTAGTGGGGTACATTGTCTGCTGTTCCAATGAGTAGCTAATGGATAGGGCCGCGATTTTATGGCGAAAAGATTTTTGCAACATTTGGTTTCGATGCGTCATGTGAACACATGCAGCTCTGCTACATCGTCTGTGGTTGGATGATTTTACTCTCACTGGCCTTGGCAAATTATAGACGAACAGACTCACAATAATCTTATTCTGATTGGTGCAGTCAAATGAGAAACGTGTCTGAACAAAGACACGCTGCCAATAACCTAGAAACAGAACTGCCGATGTGCATGTGAGTCACTGAAACAATGTGGGGCAAAAATCTTTTCGCGACAAAATCGTGGCCCTACTAATGGACAAATGAATATATATATATATATATATATATATATATATATATATATATATATATATATATATATGAAAAAAGTTTTATTCTAAAACTTAAAATGTACCAAATCAATCATCCAAATGGAGTTATAAGCGAAGGACTCGCTGTTGTCTACCGAAATGACATTGAAATAAAATGTACTATTTTGGTTCAATTTCTCTGCAGCTTAACATAAAGAACATAATTAGGGACCCCTGAATTTCTCGAAAAGAATTTTGCCCCACTTTGTTTCAAACGCTTTATGTGAACACCTGTAGCTCTGCTTCATGGTTATTGTCAGTATGTATTTGTGTAGATTTGTCACTTATTTTAATGTGCCAATCAGAACAATATTAGTGAGACTCCACACGTCTGTGATTAGCAGGTAAAACACTAAGACGCTGAGAGTTAAAAACATCCAATCAATGACCACGGTGCAGTGATACAAGTTTGTATATTGGGTATTGAAACAAACTGATGTGAAAATCTTTTCGCGAAAATCAGTAGTCCCTAAACGTAATACTTCTGAGACACATCAGTTCGAACGGGTTTATTAAAATCTTAACCCGACGCAACACTGAACACATGTCATTAACTTAATGCCTCAGTTTACATAACAATCACATCATATTTCTCTTATAATAATTGACCAGTAAAACAGCCAAACCATTACTCAAATTAAATTACCATGAAAAGAATTTAATAATAAGTTCAACATTTCTAACAGATCTTTGGTACATGTCACAAGCAGATAGTCCACATCTTCCTTTAGTTCTTTTAGATAAAAATTACAAACTCTGTACTATTGTGTCCACAGAATCTGTGTAAATGCTCTGTCTTTAAATAACACCTTCTCAGTTATGTTACATGGATTTTAAATTTATTGGAGTTAAGGTAACTTAAAAAAGCTCCACGTTCAGTCATTTTATTTACAACGTGTGGTCTAATTTAAACTATCACGAACTGTAACTATGAATAACTTTCGCAGGCTTTCATTTACAGATTTATTTTCACGTGTTTTAATTGGCTTCAAAAATCACATCATTTTACCTACGTAACTACTAACTTGATGTTAAACTTTTTGGCTAAAATTTTACTAAAACTTGTTATACGTGTAACAGTTATAATTGAAAGTGTTGACCTCTGTGAAACACAAACACCGATTTACAACTGGGAGTTTGTATTTTCATTACAAATTATAGTTAGAGGTACGTCAATTTCGCGGATTCATCTGGCAGCAGCCTAGACTTGTCAGTCTTATACACCCATTGGTCACAATCGATTATCTATTGGCTTATAACCGTACAAGCAGGTAGCAAGCGATAGCACTTAGCATTATTTCTTTATTTACTACTGGCTTGTAGTAGTCAAACGCGTTTCGTAACAGCTGCCAACAAGTCACAGACACGACAATGAAGTATACATAATTGGCGTTCAGCCTGACCTGGAATATATCTGCGAAATTTACGTACCTCTAATTACAGTTTATCGCGGAAGAACTTGACTGCTGGGTTTCAACGTACGTTCAGCTTAACATAAGATAACTGGCTTTCGCTTGTACTTGGAGCTGTTGCCCTATTTGACTGAACCAATTAGAATCCCGCTATGGTAATATTTGATGTCTGCTATTAGTCTGCAGAGAGTTACGTTGTGTCAGACGTAATTCACCCAATCGTACATGTTGCAAGAAACTGCAGTGTTTTCAAGGGTATGCTGGGACAAAAACTTTTCGTGACATACTATGACCTATAATTAGAGCCAGTTATTTTTGGCGTAAAGAATTCTGCAACAACGGGTTTCAATGCCTTACGTGCACACCTGCAAATCTGGTTCGTGGTTATTGGCAGAATATAATAGGGACGAGACTTGGCTCATTTGCCTGCACCAACAAGAACGATGTTACCGCGACACCACAAGTCCGTGATTTGCGGGTAAGGCCCCGAAAGCCTAATGTTAAAAACTTCCAATGACTGACCGTGAAGCAGAGAAACATGTGTTCACACAAGGCATTGAAACAATTTGTTGCAGAATTCTTTTCACCAAAAATTACTAGCTCTACCTATAAATAATCAATACTATTTTATGGGTGACTTTTTAAAACTGTAATACATATATTTTTGTAAATCCATCTGAACGAAAACAGCATGGTTAAATTAAAATGAAATTATGATCTTTGAAAGAACTGTGCAATGGGAGTGCGTGACTGGATTTATTTACTTGGACGTACTCCATTGCGAAATAAATGACTGTCAAAAGAAAACTAAAAATAAGACAAGAAAACATAACTAAGCAGAGTATGCTTTAGTCATCAGGATACATACACAACATGAAATTCCAAAACTGGAATCTGCTCAGATAAAACAAGGAACAAAACAGAAATACAGCAAACAACACAACGATGTGACTAAACAAAACACAAAAATGTCGGGAACAAACAGAAAAAACAACAAACGACACAAAATATGAGACGAAACGAAGCACAGTAGTTTTCCAAACAGTCAGTATTAACGACGTTTCGGGAACTGGAATCTGTTCCCGTTATCAGGTAGACACACAGGACTGCATGCAGCTTGGGTTAGGGAGGAACTTGGCTCAAAGGCCTACTTTGAGGTTTTGAAGCGCCGGACCAAGGCTTTTGGCCTGGCTCTTCCCTCATACTAAACTGGGATCTAATCCCTTAAAGGGTCATGGTAAACCCGCGAGGCCGCGAGAGGAAACCCATGACGATAGACATGCGAGGTGGGATCTCCATGCTTGGAAGAAAAGAAAGAATTCATGCTTTGTAAGACATGCATGTTAGTTTGTGTTAGAAGGTGGAAAATAAAGACGAGCAGGGAGGGCTCGTGATCCAGCTGTAAAAGAAGTACAAGATTAGACACTTACATTTACCTTATACCTAGGGGAAATAACCTGAAGTTTCCCGTAGGGCGGGCTGGTGCCCGCTGTCCCTTTTCTTACCAGTTCCTGGGAAGTTAAGTTGCGACCTGGTAATGTATGAAAGAGGCACATTGGGTGCATTCCACAAATGTGCCAGGTCACATCCAGCGTTGCCCGAGTGGTGCGGGCGGCTAAGGCAGTTGGGCGTTGTCTTAGCGTTACAGAGGACCTGTCGCCACTCTAGGGTGAGTTGAGCAGTCGGCCAAATATGTATACGCCTCACCTTCCTGCCTGCCGCACCCTTCTCGGGTTGTCGATTTCGCATTCTTGCTGCGAGGACCCTCAGTCTTGGTCTTCGCTCTGGGGTAGTTCCTTGGGTTGGATCCAGATTGGTGCAGTTTCTTCAGATGGCTGCATGTTGGGCCAACCTGGCGCTTTTACATTAGTGGCGTTACGGTGGTTTTTCACACAGAATGTGCTTCGGCCTCTTGTGTTTCGAGGCCACCGTTTCGTCGTAGTTCCCTAGCGCCAACACCAGCGGGTTTCCAGACTTGGCCGCAGTTTCATAGAATTTGCGGGTCAAGTGGGGGATATGGCTGTCGAGCCTGGGGTACCTAAGCTCGTTGTAGAGGACTAGGTTGGGGGTGTATCTTGGCGCTCCAGCCGCTCTTCTGAGTGCTTTGTTCTGGAGGCTCAATAGGGGGCACATATGACACTTTGCAGCGTAGGTCCAAGCTGGGGCTGCATAGGTCAGGACAGGCCTAATTAAAGCTGAGTACAATCTGACTCCAGGATGAGGAGACTGGAAAAACCATGGGTTTATATAGGGTAAAGTCCCTTATCGTGCTCAGACAATGGGAGACGAGCTGTCTTCTGATTGGTCGCGCAGCATGTATTGACTCGGATCGGTTTTGGTGGGTTGAGTGTTTGTTTTATTTTGTGCTGTAAATTTGTTTCTCTTTTAATCAATGGGATCCACATACTTTTTTATTCAATGCTTTGTTGACTGAAAATATTGCTATTGCTAATAATAAAGGCTAATTCTTTTATTTTTCTTTTAATTTTGTCAGTTTCCTGTGTAAGCGGTTTCGAGTCTTCCCAAAGAATTTTGTGGCTATTTTCCCATGCATGTTCGGCCAGTCTAGATTTTTGGGTTTCGCCTTTTTTGCAATTGTTTTTATGTTCTTTTATACGGGTTGATAGAGCTCTGCCAGTTTCACCAATATACATATGGCCGCATTCGCAGGGTATCTGATATACACAGTTGTGTGTTTGTAGTTCTTCTGTGGCTGGTTTCACCCTGGTAACCATACTTTTAATGGTTGCTTTAGATCGGAATGCTGTTCGAAGTCCGTATTTGTTTCCTAGACGTCTTATTTTTATCTCTACTAGGACACAATTTTTTAAAACAATTCTGCGTCGAATGGAAGTCCATTACCTGAAAGGATTATATTCAGCACAAAAAAATGCAGAATGTATAGCCTAGTTTCTTAATTTAGAAATAAAAATTATTAAATGTATGTTATTTATAATGAAATATTCAATACATTTATTGTAAATAACCACAAAATTAAAAATGATTGTCTAAAATGTCTGTGTGAACTCTGCGATAAAGACGATTAGTGAGACACCATGACTTTATTATTATACGGTAACTATTCTGTAAAATATATCAAAATATACATGTTTTAACATTTTAATTGATATGTGTATGTCCAAATCACTATAATTATACTAAAGTCATAAATATTCACCTAGCGATACCAATATGATGTGTATAAATTTATGAGCCCACCTTTCTTTGCACGGATCATATATTATAACAAATCCGTTTCCGAACATTAGTCAGCAGTTATTATCAGACAATAAGCTACATACTTGGACTTTTTTTGTAAACTCCGGTTTATTAGTTAATTCTTTAGAAATTTAGTTTGCACCATCGCCGAAAATTCGCTTATTACAATATAATTATAAGTCACAACTTCTAAGCAAGGTAAAAAGTAATATTGGAGAAGACACGTAAAATTAAATTACAATATTATTCTTTATAATGAAAGATCAGGGAAATATGTTATCTCCTCAGAAAACTCGGTACCGTCAACTGGGGTTATTTTGCACCGCAGGAAAACTTAGGATACTTTTTCTGTAATTTTTATTTCTCACACAGAAGCCGTTATTGTAAGAAGAACCGCGATGAACCATTATCGGAAATATCCTACGTTAATAGTCAGTACGATTTTGCTATTCAGGGCTGCAACATACAAAATACAAATTCCTGAAATAATGTCTCAAGTTTTCCTGCAGTTCCAAGTAACCCCATCTGACAGTACTGCATCATACACCTGTCATCGAGAACCAAGAACAACGCCATCTGAAAGGGGATTACGTATCAAATCATGCGCCGAGAAAATTCTTATAGACTTAACCACGAAAAAAAGTACTTTAAATAAATAGGGATTAAACTGCAAGACAATACCAATTTCTCAGATCCGTTCTGTGTGCAAGAAACAGAGCTATCAATAAACTGATAGTGAAAAAAGCAGCAATACTATATGGTATATTCACAGAAGCTATCCAACACATTGGAAAAAGCGGAAGAACACAGCTTCGGAGTTTTTTGACTGACATTCTTGACACCGGTAAAATAACAACAAAGTTGAAGATACAGTAATACCCCTAAACCTGGAAAATCGCCGGATGATACTTTATATTACATACCAATTGTAGCCTATAACTTAGCATTGAAACGCTTAATCCTTAACTGAATCCAGGGTACGACAAACAGCATAACCCTGGAATATCCGGAATGTCAGGCAGGATTCCGAAATAAACATACACTGTTAAAAAAAATTTGGCAAAATTCCAAAATATGTAATGGAAGTTTTTCACCTATACATTGTATAGGAAATATACCATACAGAAGTCTGGTAAAATTATAATACTTGTATGGTAAAATTCACATACAATCATGGAAAATTTACTGTACACACGTATGGTAAATTTACCATAACTATCTGGTAAATAAGCTATACATGTATGGCAAAGTTACCAGACGGATGTGCGGGAATTTTAACATACCAGAATAGAAAAGTTACTACACACGTAATGTAAAGTTTTATAACAATTGTATTGGAAGGTTACAATAAATATATAGTAATCCTAAGATACATGCATACTAAAGCTACCATACACATATACGGGAATTTTAGTATACCAAGATAGAAATGTTACTACACATAGGGCCGGTTTCACCAACTTTTGTTAGGCATTTAACATCTGTTAAAAATGATTAACAGACGATTTAACCTGTAAAATATTCTGTTACTCCTCTTTAACAAATGTTAAATGCTTAACAGAGGTTGGTGAAACTGGGCCTCATACTGTAAAATTTCTAAACGGTTGTATTGGAGTGTTATAGAAATGTCTAGGAACTTCAAGGCTTAAGCATGATAATGTTATCAGTTACACGTATAGGCTTAGGTCCGATTATACCACCATCGGCTAAACTTCAAGTCAGTTTTAGCTGAAGGTTAAGTAAAAAAAATGTTTGCGTCTCTTGTTAACGTGTCTCTGTCGCTTTAATCTGTGGCTCGTGCACACACACATTAACACACACTTAATAGCTGTGCTCCTAAAGAACAGTAAATTTCCAAGATTCGCGGGTAGGATAGTCTGCAAACCAATAATTTAACATGGTGTTGTTAAAGGAAGAAAGGTAACTTTACCAAGCAAATTAAATACTGTAGATATTAAAAATAATGTTAATTTTGCTGGACACAAATATTAGGTATGTTTAAATACACTACCGTTTTAGTTTGGTACAAATGCTTCTTTATAACATATGAGGGCTAAAGCTTTAAGATGAATATTTGGTGTCACACTAATTCAGCAGCTATATATGTTCCTTACACCTGAAATTAACATACATCCAAATAAAAAAAAGTATGTGGTATGTTGTTTGTTGATGTAGTTTTTACCAGATCAATAAAAATTTGATAGGAAAAAAATTTCAACTACAGTTGTTCCGTTGAAGACACTACAAATTGTTTAAGACATTTTAAATGTAAGAAAAATTACTTATGTTTAATTCTAAACAATAGTATTCAATTATTAAAGGCAGCACATTGTTTATTATATGACAATGTAACACATTCTCGAAATTATCACCAAATATATAAACAGAAGTGAACAGGAAATAAAAAAAAAACATTAGTAAATTAACATCTGGTGGCTTTATTAATCTATACCATCAATAAAAAACCCATTAAAGTAAAATTTTATTAAAAAATACTAGCAATGCAAATTAAATAAATTTCAATTTTTACAACGAAAATTTATAGCTGTTCTAGTCTTCCATTTTGTAGTGTATCATGCAAACTTTTGACGTATCTTTCCACTTGTGTATCAAGATTCCGGCCTCACTGAAAAAAAGAACATTATTTGCCAAATAGCAGATAAAAATAATCAAAAACCAAATTTAAATTTAAATATAAAAAAATTGTACCACAAGTAGAAGTTATGTTTGCATGCTTTATGTAAATTCAATACAATCTAAAGAACCTATAGCATGTAAGGTAATGTGCAAAATACTGCAATCAAAATGTAGGAAAATATGAACTATATAGATTAATACATGGACCACTGGGTAATGTATGTCGTTATAAAAAAACCAAGTAGTGTTACGCTACTGTCATAAAAGATGCTATAAAATAACAAGCAAGCAAATGCCACACTGATAAGTAAGTGTACACAAAAGGTAGACACTAAAAATAGGATGTTATATACCAAATATAGCAAAACCCACATTATTGTCTTATAACATGTTCATTTGATCAAAAGTCTAAAACTTGAAATTATAAACTTTAATTTCTTACATGGGACACTATATTATAAAACTACACACACAATACAGTACTCACTTACAACTGCAAAATTTAAAATAAGAAAAATGTGTAAAAACAGAGAAAAAAGTTAAATATTGCATTATATTTCACAGACATTCATATTAACAGAGTACTTTCTTAAAAAAACACAACCAAAAAAGGGTATAGTGTAAATGAAGGTAGTGTATGATGACACACACAGTAAAGAATCATGGGCTTAAATAAGTGTTGATAAAATGTCGAATGTTACATTATTGCTATTACATCTTATATGTAAGTAGCACATGGTGATTTTAGCTGGTATGTGTATGTTTAAACCCACATTGACCGTCATGGAACTGAAATGTGTTGATAGCATGTTAAATATTACAATATTGCAATTCCATCTTATTGTAAAGTGTTATATGGTGATTTAAGCTTAAATGTGTATGTTTACATCCACAGTGAAACATCATGGCCCTGAAAATGCTTTGATAGCATGTTAAATGTTACAATATTGCAATTCCATTTCATTTTAAAGTGTTGTATTGTGATTTTAACTGAAATTTGTATGTTTCACCCACAGTGAAGAATCATGGAACTGAAAAAGTGTTGATAGCATGTTAATCTCAACTTATTTTAAAGTGTTATATGGTGATTTTAGCTGAAATGTGTATGTTTCACCCACAGTGAAGAATCATGGAACTGAAAAAGTGTGGATAGCATGTCAATTTCATCTTATTTTAAAGTGTTATATGGTGATTTTAGTTCTAATGTGTATGTTTACACCCACAGTGAAGCATTATGGCCCTGAAAATGCCTTGAAAGCATATTAAATGTTACAATATTGCCATTTCATCTTATTTTAAAGTGTTATATGGTGATTTTAGCTCTAATGTGTTTGTTTACACCCACAGTGAAGCATCATGGACCTGAACATGTTTTTATAGCATATTAAATGTTACAATATTGCAATTCCATCTTATTGTAAAGTCTTATATGGTGATTTTAGTTCTAATGTGCATGTTTACACCCACAGTGAAGCATCATGACCCTGAAAATGCCTTGATAGTATGTCAAATGTTACAATATTGCCATTCAATTTTATTTTAAAGTTTTATATGGTAATTTTAGCTGAAACGTGTATGTTTACACCCACAGTGAAGCGTCATGGACCTGAAAATGTCTTGATAGGTTATTAAATGTTACAATATTGCAATTCCATCATATTTTAAAGTGTTATATGGTGATTTCTGCTGAAATGTGTATGTTTCGTCCACAGTGAAGCATAATGGAACTGAAAAAGTGTTGATAGCATGTTAATTTCATATTATTTTAAAGTGTGATATGGTGATTTTAGCTCTAATGTGTATGTTTACACCCACAGTGAAGCATCATGGCCCTGAAAATGCCTTGATAGCATGTTAAATATACAATATTGCAATTCCATCTCATTTTAAAGTGTTATATGGTGATTTTAGCTGAAATGTGTATGTTTCTCCCACAGTGAATCATCATGGAACTGAAAAAGTGTTGATAGCATGTCAATTTCGTCTTATTTTGATGTGTTATATGGTGATTTTAACTCTAATGTGTATGTTTACACCCACAGTGAAGCAACATGGCCATGAAAATGCCTTGATAGCATGTTAAACGTTACAATATTACAATTCCATCTCATTTTAAAGATTTATATGGTGATTTTAGCTTAAATATGTATGTTTACACTCGCAGTAAAGTGTCATGGACCTGAAAATGTCTTGATATAATATTAAATGTTAAAATATTGTTATTCCATCTTATTGTAAAGGGTTATATGGTGATTTTAGATGAAATGTGTATGTTTCACCCACAGTGAAGCATCATGGAACTAAAAAAGTGTTGATAGCATGTTAATTTCATCTTATTTTGATGTGTTATATGGTGATTTAGCTCTAATGTGTATGTTTATACCCACAGTGAAGCAACATGGACATGAAAATGCTTTGATAGCATGTTAAACGTTACAATATTACAATTCCATCTCATTTTAAAGATTTATATGGTGATTTTAGCTTAAATGTGTATGTTTTCACCTACAGTGAAGCATCATGGATCTGAAAACATGTTGATAGAATGTTAAACATTACAATATTACCATTCCATATCATTTCAAAGTTTTATATGGTGAGTTTAGCTGAAATGTGTATGTTTTCACCCACAGTGAAGCATAGTGGACCTGAAAATATCTTGATAACATGATAAATGTTACAATATTGCAATTCCATCTTATTTAAAAGTGTTATATGGTGATTTTAGCTTAAATGTGTATGTTTTCACCTACAGTGAAGCATCATGGATCTGAAAACATGTTGATAGAATGTTAAACATTACAATATTACCATTCCATCTCATTTTAAAGTTTTATATAGTGATTTTAGCTCTAATGTGTTTGTTTACACACACAGTGAAGCATCATGGACCTGAAAATGTTTTTATAGCATATTAAATGTAACAATATTGCAATTCCATCTTATTGTAAAGTGTTATATGGTGATTTTAGCTCTAATGTGTAAGTTTACACCCACAGTGGGCATCATGGACCTGAAAATGTCTTGATATCATATTAAATGTTACAATATTGCAATTCCAGCTCATTTTAAAGTGTTATATGCTGATTTTAGCTGAAATGTGTATGTTTCACCCACAGTGAAGAATCATGGAACTGAAAAAGTGTTGATAGCATGTGAAATTTCATCTTATTTTAAAGTGTTATATGGTGATTTTAGCTGAAATGTGTATGTTTACACCCACAGTGAAGCGTGATGGACCTGAAAATGTCTTGATAGCATATTAAATGTTACAATATTGCAATTCCATCTTATTTTAAAGTTTTATATGGTGATTTTAGCTGAAATGTGTATGTTTACACCCACAGTGAAGCGTCATGGACCTGAAAATGTCTTGATAGCATATTAAATGTTTCAATATTGCAATTCCATCTTATTTTAAAGTTTTATATGGTGATTTTAGCTGAAATGTATATGTTTCACCCACAGTGAAGCGTCATGGACCTGAAAATGTCTTGATAGCATATTAAATGTTTCAATATTGCAATTCCATCTTATTTTAAAGTTTTATATGGTGATTTTAGCTGAAATGTGTATGTTTACACCCACAGTGAAGCGTCATGGACCTGAAAATGTCTTGATAGCATATTAAATGTTACAATATTGCAATTCCATCTTATTGTAAAGTGTTATATGGTGATTTTAGCCGAAATGTGTATGTTTACACCCACAGGGAAGCGTCATGGACCTGAAAATGTCTTGATAGCATATTAAATGTTACAATATTGCAATTCCATCTTATTTTAAAATTTTATATGGTGATTTTAGCTGAAATGTGTATGTTTACACCCACAGTGAAGCGTCATGGACCTGAAACTGTCTTGATAGCATATTAAATGTTACAATATTGCAATTCCATCTTATTTTAAAATTTTATATGGTGATTTTAGCTGAAATGTGTATGTTTACACCCACAGTGAAGCGTCATGGACCTGAAACTGTCTTGATAGCATATTAAATGTTACAATATTGCAATTCCATCTTATTTTAAAGTGTTATATGGTGATTTTAGCCGAAATGTGTATGTTTACACCCACAGTGAAGCGTCATGGACCTGAAAATGTCTTGATAGCATATTAAATGTTACAATATTGCAATTCCATCTTATTTTAAAATTTTATATGGTGATTTTAGCTGAAATGTGTATGTTTACACCCACAGTGAAGCGTCATGGACCTGAAAATGTCTTGATAGCATATTAAATGTTACAATATTGCAATTCCATCTTATTTTAAAATTTTATATGGTGATTTTAGCTGAAATGTGTATGTTTACACCCACAGTGAAGCATCATGGACCTGAAAATGTCTTGATAGCATATTAAATGTTACAATATTGCAATTCCATCTTATTATAAAGTTTTATGTGGTGATTTTAGCTGAAATCTGTATGTTTACACCCACAGTGAACCGTCATGGAACTGAAAATATGTTGATAGCATGTCAAATATTACAATATTGTAATTCCATCTTATTTTAAATAATTATATAATGATTTTAGCAGAAATGTGTATGTTTACACCCACAGTGAAGCATCATGGACCTGAAAATTTGTTGCTAGGATATAAAATGTTACAATATTTTAAACCCATCTTATTTTAAAGTGTTGTAAATTATTTTAGTTGGTATGTGTATCTTTACACCAAAAGTGAAGAATTATTGACATGAAAATGTTTTGATTGCTTGTTAAATGCTGAAAAATTGCAATTACATTAAATTTTTTTAGGGTAAACAGTGATTTTAGCTGAGATGTGTATACTTACACCCACAGTGAAGCATCATGGACCTGAAAATTGGTTGTTAGGATGTTAAATGTTACAATATTGCAATTACTTCTTATTTTTAATTGTTTTATGGTGATTTTAGCTGGTAATTGTATGTTTACACCCACAGTGAAGCGTCATGGAACTTAAATTTGTGTTGATAGCATTTTAATTGTTAAAAATTTTCAATTAGATCATATTTCAATGTGGTTCACATTGATTTTAGCTGTATTGTGCTTATTTATACTCCACAGTGAAGTTTCATGGCCCTTAAAATATGTTGATAGCATGTTAAATTTTATAATGCAAATACATCATATTTATCTTTTTAAATGTTGAAACAATATAAAATATTTTATATGGTTCGTGTCATTCTTCTGTTTATGCATATATATTTACAGAGGTCTATTATCTTAATTTAACCACAAAGTATTAAAATGTTACACATTCACATATACATTTATAATTTATAAAAGGATTTTACTATCAATGTAATCGAAAATGTTCAACGAATAATTTTAACGTAATATTTACATATAAATTATACTTATAATTTGGCCACCAAAATAAGGTTATGAAAATTATATAAGATTGTTTATATCATCTCTTCACAAAGGATGTCTAGATATATTTTTATACATAATCAACACACCAAAATTCTCTCTGTTTTTATGTGTTTTCGTTAATGTGGACTTGATTGAGAAATAATATCCCCCAACTTGAAAAGTACTATTAACCAGGAAATATAATATTTAAACTAGCTTGCAGATGGCCCTGGCGCAGGAACGAGAGGGCATCAACTGTAGGCCTACTTAAAGCTATGCATCGCAAATAAGCTGTGAATAAAAGGTATTACACTTACCTGGTTCGGTGAAAACAGAATCCTCTAAGTTTTTATTATAAAATTAGCACGATAAGCGCAATATTTTCAAATACTTCTGAAAATTAAAACAGATCTAGGTATATCCCAGATGTCCATCTTTGTTCATGACTCGTGATGCTTTTGTTACTCGCTCCACATGGCCAACCCGAATGCCGATACATGCCGAACATTGCCGAATGTGCCACATTCCTATACATGTTTAGGAATTTTCAAGCCTATACCATACAAATCTGGCAATTTTAGCATGTTTACTAAACAAATGTTGGATAGTTTCCATTAAGGTACGGGAAAAACTTTTACTATTCATACTTTGTATTATTCTCATACTCTGGTGTGGTTAATTTCCAAATAATTTTTTACAGTATAGCGGCTGTGAACAATTACTAGCATTTAAGTCATACATATAATAAGAATTTTGAAATAAACTATAAATAATATCAGTAGCTTTCAATGAACAATGAACAAACTCCAGTATATTATACAATGTGGCCAGGCGGACTATTGCTTAAACGCATGTGCGAAATTAACAACTCTGATGAAAAACACGTTGCTCAACCGCTCATTCAAAGTCAGCATTGCAGATAAAACAAAAAACAGTTCACAATAAAGAAAGGAATGCATCAAGGATCTGTCCTTGCCCTGCTACTCTTCAACTTATACACCAATAACATGAGTAACACCATCAGTACCAAATTCTGCTACGCAGACGATTTATCGTTAGCAGTTTAAACCACATTACTAAAGGACGGGGGAAACATCTTATCTAAGGACCTGGAAACCTTGAAGGCATGCTATCAGAAGTGGTGACTGTGTCAAAATTTATTTAAGACAGAAGTGTGTGCTTTTCACCTGAACAATCAACTAGAAAACCAACAACTTAATGTGAACTTGTCAGCACATGGTAAGGCATAACTATAGTCCTAAATGTTTGATATAACCTTTCTAAATTATATAAAAATCACTTGGAAAGCACAAGCCAGAAACTTAGGTCCTGCAACAGTATAACAAAGAAGCTGGCTGTACTTCTTTGGGAGCGACGCATCCACCCTCCGCATCGCAATCCTATATACGTTGTAGCCGAATACTGTGTCCCAATGTGGCACTGTAGTGTCCATGCTAAGAAGATCGATAGCCGACTTAATAAACGTATGATCACGGATGCACTAAAATCAACACTTGTTCCCTGGCTTCATGCAATCAGTAATATTCTACCGCCACATCTCAGCCGACAGGACGCAACAGGACGAGAATGGAAAGAACGACACCATCCCAACCATCCACAAAGTCTCCCAATGCAAGTGGTACTAAATGACCAAACAGGCTACAATTCAGGAACCCAATACAGCAAGGTAACTTCAATATCAAAGATAAATGGTTCAAGGTTTGTAACTTAGCACCAATGAACCACCAATGTATCACAAACCCTAGATTCAATCTTGAACTAGACTAAATCGCTTGAGAACAGGTCACGCTAGGTTCAGTGCTTCCATGTATAAATGGGGACTTTGGAACTGTGACTGTGGAGCTCAACAACAGACTGTGGAACACATAATGAAGGATTGCCCGCTGAGAAGTATCATATCATGGATTGTTCTAAAATATCATTGATGCGACACACTCAGCAATAACCTGGATACAGACGCTAGACATCCAAATGTGGGATAAACTCCAAAGTTGCCACAAAATACACTACTGTGTACTTCTAAATGTACTTTAAGTGCTATTGTAGTGCTATGCAATAAATAACAGGATTTTTAAACAAGACAACGAATTTGTGTTTTTAATGTTACTTCCATGCCTAACTTTTTAAGTTCTGAGTATGACTCGTATGGATTTGTACTGATGCAATGAAATAATCAGCGCCTATCTAAGCATGCAAGGAAGAGTAACCTGAGGTGTATTTTCCTTTTAGGAAACAGGATGAAAAGTGGTTTAATGTCTGTGACTTACTAAATGGTTGCATATAAATAATTGTGAAATCTTGTAAATCCGTTTATTATATGCAATGCTCTTATGCAGAGTTGACTATAATTATATTGAGCACCACTGCGCGCGGCTTAAGTTAAGCGTTATACTTTTACTGTCACATGTATGAATAACTAGCTTAGCGATATCTTACAATACTAACGCTACTTACCGGCAATGGCAAAAATGCTCTTTAAATAGATTTTTCAAAATAAACTGTCCACTCTAATATAAACCCTTTTTAAATAATAATATAATGGTATTTTTAATAAATTAGAAGCAATTTTGACAAACTTGCAAAAGTAACTAAACGAATCAAGATACGATTTAAACATAGTAAGGTTTAAGGGCTGTGATACAACTAACATTAATATCTTACATTTGCATAGTTATACGAAGAACATAATCTAATATTTGTAGAGTCTTAAACAAAATTTGTATTTTACTTACTATTAATTTTATGATTGTACTTACTAACACGATCTTAAATTGTTAGTTATGCAAGCCTACACTTGTAATAACAATTATTGCCTTCTATGGACCTACTATTTTATATGAACCACGAATATCACTGCATTCTAATGTTTTATATATTACATACTTAAAAATAACTTCGCTAACGAATACTAAAGCAAACAAACGGTTATAGACAAAAAATCTCATATAGTATTGAGTTTGAGTTTTTTAAACTATTTTAGTTGACTTAGAGTTTAAAAAATGTAATTAAAAAATATCTAACTTACAAACATTTACTGTGGTGACATTTCTGAAATAAGCGTTGGTTTTTTAGTATATAGTTCTGACATATTGTGTCGTATTATGTATTTTGCTGTGGTGAAGGGTATTCATCTAATGTGACAAAACTATTTAGTGCCTCATTCATATTGACACATAGGCCAATGTTCAGTTTTCAAAGGAACAAAGACAATTTTGGAGTTGCCGACTCGCTGTGATTAAGGACATATTTCATGATAATTAATATTAAGAAAAGCTACCACCAGAGTAGCAACATATATCCTAACAATTATGGTTTAGCAATAAAAAGCATGAAAAGTCTAAATATGCTGAAAAATTTAGTATAATTTGCAGTGTGTATATTAATCACAGCCAAGTAATTCTTACTTCAAGGTTTATATTATCACACACAATATTTGAAAGTGATTTCAGAAATGTTAAACTTCTTGTATATAACACTGGTATATAAAATGTCAAAAATTTGGAAAAAATATATTTTCTGTATGCCTACCTAGAGAAAGAAAAACTAAATTAAATAATCTACTTGAGTAACTAAAACGTGAATGCTCATTCACAATTTGACTATCGGGCATGTTGTTAAATGTGTGCCTTTGGTTTGGATCTAGATACGGACGTGGACCCAGATGTGGATCTGGATGTGGATGCAGATGTCGACATGAATGTGGATTTTTATTGCGATATCGAAGATCATGTGTACCTTGACATCGATGAGGCGCTCAGAACAGAAGTGCGGTGTATGTCCACAAACATTCGTAGTTGATCTCTGGTTTAAAATTAGTATGTATATAAACATATTAGCATAAATTTAGTAAACACAGCGTATGTTAATATGTAAACAATTAATTGTGATTTCTGAGAAAGATTTATACAAGGTTTTCTTTCAAACATGTGTCACACAGGAAAATAAATTTTGGACTTACAACACTTGTATTCTGAGCGCCTCAGTTATGAATCTGGATACAGACGGCGAGCTTAAGTCCAATAATATAGTTAGACCAAGTTATACACGTTGTCGAGGATGTTGGAAAATTCGGTAGGCCTATCTAGAATGTGTTTGAATGGTGACATGACCATGTCATCTACTAAATGTATGTCATAGGCTACTGTCAAGTCTTGTATGTCTTAGCAAGTATACTTTCATATACGAAGCAGCGAATAACGTGTGCAAGTCGCAGTCAGCCAAGTTCTGCTTCTGCATGCCGTATACGTGGCATTGTGTCAGCAGCATGTTCCTTTTGCATGCGCGGTGTATGTCAGCTGTCCAGATGACTGACGAAATATACCGGATATCCGGTGTTTTATTTCATGCTGCCGTGCATCGCATGCGCAGGTATTTGTCGCGTCGCTGAGATGGAGGGTCAACATGCCTAAACACTTGAGTAGCAAAACCAAGTGCGGGACAAGCAAGCAGCCACCATTATGCTATGAAATTTTTTTTTTCTGAGCTGAGTCGGTCCCCGGATTTTCGTATGTGGGAATAGTGCCGGACGATGCCGTAGGTCGGCGGGTTTTCTCGGGGATCTCCCGTTTCCCCCACCCTCTCACTACAACGCTGATCATAGCCATCTTTAGTAGAAGGCCACGGCCATAGATCTGGCAACCCTGCTCACAAGGGTCATTTTAACACTTATTTTAGCTCTCAAAAGGCAATGGTTGCACCTGATTCGTTATTCTTTCCTACATACCGACAAATTAAGGGAAGCCACTGCCGTTGGTGAGACAAAAGAAGTGTTAAAATAACCCTTCCCGACAGGGTTGCCAGATCTAATGCCGAGGCCTTCTACTAAAGACGGCTATGTGCTGGTCCATACTCGCCTCATGTCACACCTCACCAGCGCTGAAGACCTCGATGTTAAGCGCTGACCAAAATCTCTTACTCACTCGTAAAAATCAAAGAAAGCCTCTGAAAATTTCACAAAAAATTTTTATTAGCGTAGTACAGCCACCAACTTGTCATGAAAATATTTTTGCGCCATTTTTTTTAATGCGTTGCGTGCACGTCAGTAACCATGATTCACGGTTATTGAAAGCGTGTCTCTGTTCAGATATGTCTCTCATTTGATTGCACCAATCAGAATAAAATCGTTGTGACGCCATACGCCTGTGATGTGTCAGGAGAACCCAAAGACAAGTGAGTCTCTCGTCATCCAATCTCTGACGTCATTCACCAGAGCTGCAGGTGTGTACGACTGTCATCGAAACCAAATGGTGCAGAACTCTTTTCGTCACAAAATTGTGATTTTAGTGAACAATAGTGCTAGGAATATTTCGCGAGTTCAACGACCAACATGATAGAATCCATTATCCTATGTATATCGAAGCCCTACCATTTGTCCATTACCTGCTGCTCATTCAGACAGCAGACAATGAACGAACAGACGGGGCTTGAGTATGCATAGGACATTGGATTCTAGCATACAGGTCACTGAACTCGCGAATTTTTCCTAGCTCTAGTATTCAGTGAATATTCATTGATTCCTGTTTAGGGTATCATGTTGGACTATACATGACTAAATATAAGTAGACTACGCTGTGAGTAATGGACATTCTTAAAAGTATACATTTTCTCACAATCGTATTGTGTTCCATCTCGAACATACGTGGATACATTATCGCGTGGCCTGTCTTTCATATGGTTTCAATAATTGAGTTTCCATAAAAGATCCATACAAATGTATTTTCCATGGAACGGCAAAGTATTATTAACAACGAAAAGTCACACAAAATTAATCTTCAAACCTCTCAATGCAGAATGTTCCAAATTCGTGTTACAAGTCTCAAGGGCTGGTAGGAAACGACGAAAGGTAACGACTTTTGCAAATAAACATTTGTTGTTGTGCTGCGATGTGTGTAATTTCGGTCGATTATGCCTAAAATGTTATTAACGTGAGCATTGATATTAATTGGCTATCGGCGAATTGACTGATGCACTTAAAAACAGTCGTGCATACTATCGAGATTATTAATGTTCTATTCTAACTTTTACTACGCAAAAAAGAAATTGATTCAGAATGTCCTACCTGCCTTGGAGCATTTTAACACGAATTTAAAACATATTGTGCGTTGTTCAGCCCGTTTTCTTTTTACAACTCTAGAATAAGAATATCCGCTTGTGAAGAATAAAGCATTTTTTACGTACATTTATCATAGATTTGCGTTAATTGTATATTTTAAGTTATATTTAGCTCGCATATATTTTTAACTTATTAAAATGGTCAAACCTACCTTTGTACAGTGAGCACATGTTCCTATTGTGAAAACGTACATCGGTTACATACAGTTTTGCTGGATAAGCAACAAGATAAATACGTTTTTGAACTTTCGTCTTTCCCACCAACTGACTTTTACGAAAAAAAAATAATGAACGGGAAATTAACGAAAACCATTGATTTTTGTCACTCGTAAATTAAAATAAGTGTTTTTCGAAGGTGCAACTTCTTATTTTGCACCACCCTCAGTGAGCGTGGCTAATGGGGAAAATTCCGCAATTTAGCTACGCTGTATAATGGAAAATTCCCCAAGTCTCATTACAGCTCATTAAGGTCTAGTCATTATGCTGCGTTGGCCTTCCGCTATTAAATACTGATTGGTGGCATGCATTATCCTGGCATGTGCACGTGTTGTCTATAGTTCGTGCAGTTTTATTAAGACCGACACTGCCACGCGTGTAGCAGTGCAGCTGCAGACTATCCGGGAATTGTTATAGAGATCTTGACATTCGCGAAAAGCATTTTGCGCCAACTTCTTTCACTGCCGTACGTACACATCTGGATCATTGCTTCGTGTTCAGTGTTTGTATATTCTAAACTTTACACGTCTTAAGGATCTACCCGTAAATTACAGACAAGTGGTGCCGCAGTAAACTTTTTCAGACAGGGGCAGCCAATAAGTCATCTCTGCACATATACATGCTGCCAGTAACCATGAAGCACAGCTGTAGATAGGTTACGCACGCTAGCAAGTGCAAATTTATTTTTACGAAAATCAGGCGCCCCTATTTATTAGCTTGACCATATGCTTATTTAAATTTGTAATATAATATGGAGGCGGAAATAGGATAAATTTAAAAAAAATCACAGGTAGAGAAGATGGTTTATCGCAAGAAAACTTGAATGTTTGCTGGGTTTCATCGTACATTCGGCTCACTGGAATATTAGACTGAGCCAGTAAGAATCCCGCTGTTGTAATATTTTCTGCCTGTTATTGGTATGCAGTCAGCTACGTTGTGTCAGACACATAACACCCAATCATACATGCTGCAAGACACCACAGTGTTTTCAAGGGTATGTTGCCACAAAAAAATTTCCGCGATGTACCATTACCTGTAATCATATGTTTAATTTAACATTGTGCAATTCCCATCATGTTGCCGAGGTTTCACATCTCTATCACAGACTAAATAGTGATACAGACGTGAAGTGACGTGGCGGCTCTTTTGATACGAGTGAACTTCGCCGCTTATTGGCTGCCCGAGGTTGTTGATACCAGCCCCGTGTGTGTTTAGTTCACGAATGTTACGACAGGTTTCCTATTGGCCTGGCCGCCTGCAAACAGGGCAGCCGCCTTACGCTGATTGGCCTTAGGCTTATCCGCCATGTTGCTGGCCAGGGAAGCCATTTTGCTGGCGTGTGTGACTGAGTTCGCAGTCCTATCGGCTATTTCGCTTCTGTATTCCTAAATATTCTGTGTCTCTATCTTACAATTTCGCAGATATAAAAATACTAGCATTACTAGCGACTACGTTCGGGTGGTTTCCTATATAATGGGATAATATGTTTAGTACGATTTCGGTATAGGTGGGTAAGTGGGTTTTACGTCTCGTCTACAGCGAAGTGATTAGAGACCGTGGCACAACTTAGTACAAAGACAGGAGCTGGGAGAGGAGTCGGCCATGGCCTTTGTTAAGGAACCATCCCGGCATTCACCTGGAGAGAGTTCGGGAAACCATGGAAAACCGAAATCATGATGGCTGGAGCCGGGGATCGAACCCGGGTCCTCTTGAATAACGAGTACTAGCCAGGAGTTGCAACGCTTCTCAAAAAGAAAGTATCTATTTATTGAAGAGCATTTGGTTCATTTGATTACTCAATGTATAAAATTTTTCAGTGTGGTGCGTACATAAATAAATCAAGAAATTCGTGAAAATACGCATTTGTATTTTCAATGTCTTTTCAGCGATTATTTGTTTTAAATAATAATAAATGTAAAAAATTCAATAAAAATTTTTTAAAACTTTTCGGCACTTCAAATCTCATACAAGTAATAATATTAGTACCGATAATAATATTAATTGTAATTTATTACAGTGTTTTTTTTTTAATTTTTCTCAAAATGTTATCTAAAACAAAATGTTTTGAAAGTGATAAAAGGTGTAAATTGATATTAAGATCATTAATGACCGTTTTAGAAACATTTTTGAAAAGAAAATGCGTCCACTAAACTTTTTGGATGCTTCGTCTCCTCCGCCAATCTTCTGGCCACTCTCACATATAGATTTTGTCATAAAACTTCTCGAACGCCCGCAAAACAAATCACCAAAATGTCATCGAAGATATAATTAAATAAAATATTTTGGACTTAATAAGATTTGGAACTGTTACATGGACTCAATGGTATTTGGAACTGTTGTCCTCCAGTATGGTGAACTACGAAATACAGTGGTCTGCAAAAATCTGTCATTGTATTTTGTGAACACATTTTCAAATGAAGACAGAGTTTAAAAAAAAAACAGTATACACACAATTACACTCACTAAGCACTGTTTCTTACATGTCCAAATAAGTTATTTATTTTCAGCCTGAGAAAACTTCATCCTCTGGAATGTCACCTCAATCATCATCTTCCTGAGGCACATTCTCTTGCGATAGCAGAGAATCTTGAGTTTCAAACAGTTCAGTGTAAAACACCAAGTTACTACTTGTCCCAGTTTTCACTACAATGAGTCCGAAGCAGGGTGTTGATATCTTGCAATTTTTCTGTTTTTAGTGTAACAGCAGGAGTTGTTTGAGACCACAGGCAGTATACACACAATTACACTCTCTAAGCACTGTTTCATACATGTCAAAAAATAACAACAAAAATTATAGTAACACTTAGAAACACTAAGAGAATAATGTTCCTCCTCATTTCTGGACATGTTGGTGTTTATTTATGCAGTTGTATAACTGCACTACAGGACCATTGGACTTATCAGGGATTTGTTCTGTATCATTTCATGGACTTGATATAGTTGGTAACTGTACATACAGTGTACTTATTGTAGTATGGAATTGTATACTGTTTTCAATGACCATTTTCTCCTGTAATTGATGCCATATGGAACTGTGTCAAATGCTACAAGCGTGAATATGGATATCCTCTACACCACCGTGTTCCTAACTCATTTTCGAAAAATTATTAACTTAGCGGTTTTGTAAATGGGTGACTCAATTTTAGATTTATGTTTTTAGCTCTGATATTATGTACCATGGCCTCTTAAGAGTTACTTGAGCCTGGCACAAGAGCCATGCTGTAGCGCGCTACGGAAAATATTTTTTTCTCATACAACCAATAAACGTGTTTCCAATGCGCATTAGACACAATTCAAAATATATTTATATAGTTTTAAAAATACCGTCCGCTTATTAAATACATGATTACCAGCTGCACAAAAGTGGTAAAATGGTTTTTTGACATTGCTGTACCTGGAAAAATTCCAGCCGTAATTGTAAAACAAACCGATATAGAGACCTGCCTTGGACTTTAGAACATACTTTCCACAAAGAAAAAAAAAACGTCCACAGCTTAAGGTTTATATCTAGGTAGGCTACGTTGGTGTATGTGAGGCACAAAACGGATGGAGCGTTAAGAGTGACGTCAGTCGGCGTATGTAATGCAATATCGCCTTTACACGCAAACCCACCACCTGGCTCGCAGAGCTTTACTATTATTCATTTTCCTATGGGACTTTAAGTGGTAACCGTGTTGTTTTATTTGCGATAATTATGATTCAAAATCCAGCGCTTATTTCAATTATTGTGTTTTACGAATCCGGTTGGAATTTTTCTACATACAGCAGGTAAAAAAGCTGTTTTTAGCTATTTTGAGAGTCTTGAAAATCGTGTTTCCAGTAAGCGATTCTAATTTTTAAACTGATAGAAACCTTCCAAATATGATTACTTGTAACTCGCTGGAACGCGTTTCAAGCGCAGGTAGATTGGTACCTTAAAGTCCCATTGGAAAAACTCTTTCCAGGAAAACACTGCACACTAGTTTAGTACGCTTACAGACGACGCGGTGTATAAACACACGTATTGGAGTCGAATTATCGGCTTCCCCGTTTCCATTCGTCAAAAAATAAAATGTGGCTGAGGTCTAAATAACTCTGAAGAGTTAATGGACTGTAGCTTTCTCTTTACGTTTGGGGCACGGAAGCGGGGAAAGCAATAAGTCGAATATAACACGCCCGTCAAACAACTCGTCGCCTCTAGGCGCGAAGGTCTAAACTAGCGTGCAGTGTTTTTGTAGAATGTGTTTTTCAATGAGACTTCAAGCGATGACTCTGTTGTTTTATTTGTGGAAAGATTTAGGTAATGCCCAACGCATGTTTCTATGTCTTAGTTTGACGATTACGAGCGATATTTTCTTAGCTACAGCAACGTGAAAAAGCCATTTTATTTTTTTGAATTTTTGAGGAGCTTGGGAATCATGTTTTAATAAGCGAACGGCAATTTTAAATCATAGGGACACAGTTTGAAGTTAGAGTATAGTGGTTTGTGTAAATACGCCATTGCTCATGTAAATTATTTGAGCATTGTGCAAGAAGAATCATATTATTTTACAGCCGTCTTACTGATTAATAGAGCCGCGATTTTATGGCGAAAAGATTTTCGCAACATTTGGTTTCGATGCGTAGAGCCAGGGATTTTGGTGAAAATAATTATGCAACATTTGGTTTCAATGCCTCACGTTCACATCTGCAGCTTAGCTTCATGGTTATTTGCAGCGTATCTTTGTGCACAGGCTTAGTCTATTTGACTATGCTAATGGGAATAAGGTTATTGTAACACGACACGTCTGAGGTTTGCGGAAAGATCATCAAAGACATTAAGAGTTAAAAGAAAAGCCGATCACTGACATGAAGCAGAGCTGCGGATGTGCAAATGAGGCATTGAAACAAAATGTTGCATAATTCTTTTCACCAAAAATCATTGGCTCTATCGATGCGTCATGTGAAAACATGCAGCTCTGCTACATCGTCTGTGGTTGGATGATTTTACTCTCACTGGCCTTGGCAAATTGTAGACGTACAGACTCACAATAATCTTATTCTGATTGGTGCAGTCAAATGAGAAACGTGTCTGAACAAAGACATGCTGCCAATAACCTTGAAACAGAACTGCCGATGTGCACGTGAGTCACTGAAACAAAGTGGGGCAAAAATCTTTTCGCGGCAAAATCGTAGCCCTGCTGATAAATGCATACTGGGCATTGATGAGATTTTTAAATGTTTGTTGTAATGGGACAAACCACTAAACTCTTAACAGTTTGATGTGTGTCTTCTTTTCGTAGATAAAAACATTGGAAACAATTGTAATAGTTGCACAAGAAAAAATACTTTCCGTTCCACGCTACAGCACGACTCACGCGTCCGGTCCACTAAATCTTAAGGTGCCTCCCTACCTGCGCTTCAATCGCGTTGCAGTGAGTTGCGGCTATTATTTTTTCGATGAAACTATTTAACGCAAAATAAATTTGTATATCTACGAAACGAACACACACTTCAAACTATGTCGCTATAGTTTTAAAAATTCGGCACGTTAATTAGAAACATAATTTTCGGACCCCTCAAAATGGCCAAAAATGGTTTTTCAAGACTACTGTATATGAAAAAATAACAAACCGGATTCGAAAACCGGAACTATAGAAACGAACGTTAGACTTTGAACGATGCTGTCCACAAATAAAACACCGCTTAAAGTCCCTTAGCAAAAATTATAATAACAAAGCACATCACGCTATCTGAGTAGTTTGCGCGGAGAGGTGATAATGTACAACATATGTCGGTCAATGGCACTGATACTGCTCCTGACCCACACACACATACACACACACACAAACGCAGCCTGTCTAGGGAAATCCCATAATTCAACCGCCTACCTGCGTGTTAGAGGCACAGAAATGACGGAGACATAAGGTCGACTTTGAAACGCGGATCAAATGCCGTATCGCCTCAACGAGCGAAGCGCTGAACTAGCGTGCAAGGTTCCCGCCGAACCGTTTTACTATGGGACACTAACCCTAACAGCACGGCAACGTTGCCTGCACGTTGCCTGCACGTTACACTGTAACATTGTGACGTTGCTACAACGTGCTGTGATGTGCCAGAAATGTGCAGAATAGGTGCAGGCAACGTGCCAATGTCTCGTGCAGGCAACGTTGCAATGTGATGTTGCCAGCACATTAATAGCACACATCCTGCACGTTGCTACAACGTGCTGTGATGTGCCAGAAATGTGCAGAATAGGTGCCGGCAAAGTGCCAATGTCTCGTGCAGGCAACGTTGCAATGTGACGTTGCCAGCACATTAATAGCACACATCCTGCACGTTGCTACAACGTGCTGTGATGTGCCAGAAATGTGCAGAATAGGTGCCGGCAACGTGCCAATGTCTCGTGCAGGCAACGTTGCAATGTGACGTTGCCAGCACATTAATAGCACACATCCTGCACGTTGC
>PNEQ01054232.1:0-44770 GCA_003012365.1 Medauroidea extradentata
CTATGCCAATTTTGGTGGCTCTATCTCTTATATTTTCTAGTATTTTTCGAAAAATGTTTAAAAAATTATTTTTTTTTCAACGTGGCGTAGCTCCCTTAATATTTACCACAGAATAGTGTTGGTTTATATACCCCACCTTATTTTCCATAACGAATCCCCTCCCGGACTTTGGCACATGAATTCTGGTCCACCCTGTATATTTGGCACAGTCAGCTGACATCCATGGAGCTAAAATGAATCTGAGATCTACTGGCAATTATGTCTTACATTGTGACAGACATTATACAATGTAAACTGTTATGAGCTACCTGATCCGTCGAAACTGACTCAAGTTGTGTAAAACGAAATATACCAACAATTACTTGGGAATGTTTGACTGTTATTGCAACTAAATAAATTACATATGAAGAGTGTACAATAAATTGAGAATGTAAATGATAACGACCATGAGCGATGGGTGATGTTTAGAGGTACGTAAATTTCGCAGATACATCCCAGGTCATGTTAAACGCCAATTATGTATACTTCATTTTCATGTCTGTAACTTGCTGGCGGCTGTTACGAAACGCGTTTGACTACTGCAAGCCAGTAGTAAATAAGGAAATAATGCAAAGTGCTATCGCTTGCTACCTGCTTGTACTGTTATAAGCCAATAGATAATTGATTGTGGCCATTGGGTGTATAGGACTGACAAGTCTAGGCTGCTGCCAGATGAATCCGCGAAATTGACGTACCTCTAGTGATGTTGGAAAACCGTTTGTACTGGATAGAATGAAAGCAAATGTTCTTCCCGTAAACGTTACTTGTCCTTTGAGATTACTATTATACTGTAGTAAACTTAAGGGATTGAAGTATAAATTTTTATGTTGACTTCAAAAACGAAAACTTCATGAACTATAAAGTTCGAGCAGCGTTAACTGGCGGCAGTTTGTTGTGTGCGATGCGTTCCATTGCTACAGTTTTTTGTTGGTTGAACGTAATTCCACACAGTATTAATGGGAGCTACACTGACCATCTTTATAAAGTTGTTTCTCTTAACAATATAATCAGGAATGTCCCATGAAATATTTGGCCGACCAACAAAGTTTAAGCGATTTAATTTTCATTAGTCGGCATTTAATCTCGATTAAACATGTTTTGCGTTTCACCATTAAGCTAATAATGTTAATTTTCTCAAGTTAAGTGAAATTAAATGTTGAACACTCCAATTTGAGCCAGGTAACTCCACTACTTTCGCTTAAATAGGAAAACAGATTTTCTAAATATTATTAAGTGTCGGTTTCACCAACAAAGTTTAAGCCATTTTATCTCAGTTTGTCAACATTTAATCTCGATTAAACATAGTTTGTGTTTCGCAATGCAGTTAATCTTGATTTTATAGAGTTAAGCGAGATTAAATGTTAAATTCCCGATTCCGGCCAGGTAACTACAATAATCTCCCTTAAATATAAAAACAAATGTTCTACATATATCTCTATATATAAAAGCGAACACTGACTGAGAGACTGAAATATCAAACAGCAGTCCAAACCACTGAAACTAGAATCGTTAACATTTTTGTGTGGGTTCCCCTCAGGTCGTAGGCGAACACTAAGAAGGGATTTTCTGAAATTCGATGCCTAAGAGGGTGAAAAGGGGTGAAATGTATTTCCGAAGAAACGTCGATAGAGCTTGAACCAGACCACTTATCATCGTGATTTTTACTTTAACAGGACGCACATAACAATGCATATAAACAAATTTAGGAATTTTTCGAAATTCCAAATTTAAGAGGGTGAAAAGACCTTAAATGTGTCTCCGATTAACTATCGATATCCATAGAATCCTTCAGGACAGAGAGTTGGTATTCACTTCAAAAAGTTGCTTACACAAATACCCAAAAAAATATTTTTAGGATTTTTTTTTAAATTCGACCCCCAAGCAGTAAAAAAGGGGCAAAATGTGTTTTTCATGAATCGTCTAAATCACTGAAACACAATTGACAGTCGTCGTGATTTTTATTTCAATTGGTTGGGTATACAAATGTCTGTGACAGGACTCCTTGACGTTTCGAAATTCTTTAATTAAGGTGGTGAAAATACGTGAAATGTGTTTACGATTATTCCTCCATATCTATCGAACCAATCGATATATCGAAGTGTTCTTTGCTTTAGATTGATGCTTATGTAAATATGTAAATACTGTTTAAACATATTTTCTGAATTCGGCTCCAAAGAGGTAAAGAAAGGGTAAAATGTATTTTTGATTCACTTTCGATATATGTCGAACACATTGGTTTATTTATGTAGCGACGTGAATTTGATTTTAATATTGATGCTTACTCAAATACCTAAAAAGTGATTTAACGAATTATCGAAATTCGCCACCTATGGAGGTGAAAAGGGGCGAAAAGTGGTGAAATGTGTTTACAATTAATCGTCGATATATCTTGAGCCCAGAGGTTATTGTTGTATTCTTCATGACTACGAGACACTAATAAAGTATTATAAAGTGTGATTCAAGGGTTTTTCAAAATTCTGTCTCTTAGGAGGTGAAAAGACCTTGAATGTGTTACAGATAAATCCTCGATATCTATCGAACCCGTCGAGATATACTGTTAATTTTTGCTTCAAGATGATGATTACAGAAATGATCGCAAAACGTTTTTAAGATTTTTGGAAATTCGAACTCTCAGTACTGTGCAGGGGTCGTACGTGTTTTTAATATATGATCGATTTTGATTCGACTGAACGGGCTACCGTCGTGATTTGCACTTTAATTGGATACTTATACAAATGTCGAAGATGTGAATTTAAAATATTTTAGAAATATGACACCCAAAAGAGTGAAAAAGCGAAAAACTTGTTTACCACCAACCCATGATATCTATATAACCAGTATAGATATTGAAGTGTTTTTTACGTCAGAGTGATACATGCGTAAGTATTTAAAAAAAATACATGTAATTTATTTTACTTTATAAGATAACTTGATTATTAAGAATAACACCAAATTAATGTAAACTTTCAAAGCAGACGATACGAAAAACAAGTACAACCAGCGATTAATACTTTATACAGGAGTTTCACTCTACAGCACGACCGTAGAAGAACAGGTCTGGACACTCGCCTATCTACCAATGTATATTGCTTGACCCCCTTGTTGTTTGGCTGTAGTTCGTCAAGTTACCGAGAATGTCGTACTTTTTGGCGCTGTAATCCGGGCGGTTGGACTCAAACTCCGCCCACTTTTCTCCATTGTTAAATTTATAAAGTAAATAAAGATTTCTGGAGCCTTTTCTTAAATTTGTGAGCAAAGGAAGTATTTCATAAATTGATAAAAAAAATACGTTTTAATAAGTTAATTATCTTAGTGGGAAAGAAGTGGGCAGAGTTTGAGTACGACCGCCCTAACTGCAGCGCCAATAAAACACAATATTCTCGGTAACTTGGTTTCCAGGCGAGTGTCCAGACCTGTTCTTCTACGACCGTGCTCTGCAGTAACATATCGAGACGTGTTGTTGTACAACCTCTATGAGCCCAGGATATGAATATTTTATATTTTAAGTTAAATTTGTTTTCATGAATTATTTCGACGTTACGTGACGCAGTTGTTTGTAGCTTAGGTCTACATTCCGGGAGGTTCTGGGTTATGGTCTGGGCTCGAATCCGTTAAAAACTGCTTACGAATCTTCAATTCTGAAACACAAAAACTGCAAGGCAGATCGAATTAGTGCAATTTGTATGTAGTCGTTTAAAATATGTAAGTGGATTATGCAGTTCACTTTCCACGTAGGTTCCTCAACAACATCAGCTCACATAATCATCTCACTAATCTCAAGGTTGGGGCATCAAATACGTTTCCGCGAAACCTTTTCCGCCAAAACTTTCTAATGGCGTTAAAATTAAAGTTAATATTTTGAAAATATATAATTGAGGGCACCGTCACCAATGGTTGTGCACATGGTAAATCAGACGGTTTTCATTCGATTAACCTCTTAATTTTAAGAGTATATAATTACCCCACAACGTCAACTTTTCAGTGCTATAAATAAGGCCCAGCCAGGTGATGTCGCTGTTAGTGGAAGGGACAAACTTAAGACTGCTTTTCGCGTGGACAGCTATAACTACTTATCCTGCTGCAGAGTTATCTCAACTAGCAGCTTGGATATTCTAACACTTGATGACTGAAGTGCCAATCTGGCGTATAAAGAGGTTTATCAACTAAAGTATTTCTTCTCAGTTATGAATAAAACTCGCGAGCAAAGTCGCGGGGACTGATAGTTATAAAGAGGAAACATGATGGTTGATTTTACATTATACGTAGATGAAATGTTTACGAAATAAATCAATTTATAGTAAGGAATATGATGATACAGAAGAAAAGTTTGTTCATGCAGCAGAGCAAGACCTACATCTATTTAACTCGTAAACTAACCGAATTAAAGATTTCTTGTAGTGGTCATATATAAGGCTGTTCAATTATGTTGGTTATTTAAATAAAATTGTTGCAGGTTTTAACATTTACGTCGTAATCTTGCATAATTATAGGAAATTATACAACAACCTATAAAATTAAATAAACTTTGCAGGTTAGATTGAGGTCAGCTACATTCATATTTCTTTATAGGTAATGGCGAAGACAAACAAAGGATGAATTAGGACGAGATGTATAACTGGTGTGAGGAATAAATCAAATTAAATAAAAAATTACCACTTCATTAGTTTCAAAGCTTCTTGCGCCGATATATTGTAGATATAAAATATACTGTGATCTTTGAAAGATTCTTGCAGTGGGTTAGTTTTATGAAATTAACTGTGTTTTTTTTTTGGACGTACACCACTGCGAGCAAATTTAGCCGTGTTGCAGAAAAATCCCACAGTAAAAAAAAAAAAAAAAAAAAAAAAAAAAAAAAAAAAAAAAAAAAAAAAAAAAAAAAAAAAAAAAAAAACAAATAGACAATGAACAAAACACAGTGGCGACAAAATTGACGTGGACAACGATGGCGGGCTTAGTAGTAGGCTTTCTTCGGCGACAACAGTTGTTATTTTGGGGTTGTAGTACAGTAAGTGGAACCAGGTGTTATGTGACGAACTCCTGATTCGTGGCTCTGTAGACGTTCAGGCGGAATAGTCCGATAACACTATAGTAGTGATTCCACAGGGTCATGAACGGAGTCTCTGTGCAGGATGACCGACATACAAACTTGATCATCAGGCGGTAGTTTGCTAGTTAACCTTGGAGGTGGGAAACCGGAAATCCTGGTAAACGAAGAACATGGTGGCCCTGGGTTATATTGGAATAACTAATGCACGCGATTAGGTCCTATACCAATTTTATTTTGTTTTACGTATCGTCTACATCTAGGTTATTAGAGATGGTTTACACACAAATTTATACAAAGAGAGGAATTCGGAAAGAGCTCGACCACGGCCAATGTTAAGGGACAATGCCAGCATTCGTTTGGAACGATTTCGGAAGATTATGAAAATCTGGCTGGTGATGGTGACCTATCTCGGGTTCTCCCGAACGCGTATCCAACGTGTTACCGTTGTGCCACCTAGCTCAGTGTTATGTGTTGCAGAGGAACATTAAGGTGGAGTGTTAGGCAATCTTATAGTATTTACAGTTTTTGAGCTATAACACTTATTCTAATTGTATTATCAAATTTTACTTTTTAACAAAGCATACGATATATTCTTGGTAAACTGCGTGACATAAATAATAATATAATATGTTATAAATATGTCATGCAGAATCATTGCAAGAGAATATATGTTAACTTTAAAGAATTCTCTCCAATAATTCTGCATGCCAAATTAATGAAAGATTCCGTTACTCTATGTGTCGAGCAGTTTACCAAGAATATATACTATGCTTTTCGAAGAGAATACTTTGATAATGCAATTTGAATAAATGTTATGGCTCAAAAACTGAAAATACAATAAAATTGTTTTACTCTCCCCCATAAAGGCTGAAGTTATGGTAAACGACTTCTGTCCCGAAACGTTCAGTTTATGAATCTTCCGTGGATACGGAGGAAGCTCTTGCGAGAATTCTGGATGCAACATATATTATTCAGCATATACCTGGTATTTTTTAATGTTAGTGTGTGTTTTTGGAAGGGTGTGTGATTGCGTGAAAACATGCGTCGCTGGTACACTTTGAGCAATGAACATGTGTGTCGCCACTTTAAGATGATCTTGACTGTACTAGGCAAAGTGACATTACTTCTATTCATCAGAGCCACCAACAACTCAACACCGGACAGGGTTAATGATCAAAACTTGATCTACTCAGTCTCATCTTGAATACACCATAGCGTGCAACTTTTATACCTCAGCTCGACCTCAATTGAAGACCTAGCAAGTAAATAATTATAACCCACATTGTAAAACAGCAGATGAAAAAAATTTACATTAATACATTTTAAAGAAATACTTATTTATAAAATACGTAGGTAAATGTCATTCGGGATAAAGTGAGCGCTAAATATTTAACCTTTGAAAAAAATCACTAGTTAATCTCTATATATAATAAATGAAAGGTGACTGACTGACTAATTGGCTGACTGACTGACTGACATATCAAACTGCAGCCCAAACCACTGGACCTAGAATCGTGAAATTTTTTGTGGGGGTTCCCCTCAGGTCGTAGGCGAGCACTAAGACGGGATTTTTCGAAATTCGACCTCTAAGTGGGTGAAAAGGGGTGAAATGTGTTTCCGAAGAAACGTCGCTAGAGCTCGAACCCGACGGCCAATCGTCGTGATTTTTACTTTAATAGGACAATCGTAAAAATGCATATGAGCCATTTTAAGGATTTTTCGAAGTTCAGCATTTTAGGGGGTGAAAAGACCTTAAATGTGTTTCCAATGAACTATAGATATCTATCGAACCCTTCGGGATAGAGAGTTGATAATCACTTCAAAATATTGTTTACGTAAATACCCAAAAAGTAGTTTTAGGTTTTTTTTGAAATTCGACCCCCAGACAGTAAAAAGGGGCAAAATGTGTTTTTTATGAATCACAATTGGCTATCGTCGTGATTTTAACTTTAATTGGTTACTTTTACAAATGTCTATGACAGGACTCAAAGACGTTTCGAAATTCTTTATTTAAAGGGGTGAAAATACGTGAACTGTGTTTTCGATTATCTTTCCATATCTATCGAATAAATCGAGATATCGAAGTGCTCTTTGCTTTAAATTGGTGATTTTGTAAATATTCCAAGTACCATTTAAAATATATTTTTTGAATTCGACCGTAAACTGGTTAAAAAGGTGTAATATGAGTTTTCGGCTGACATTCGATATATATCGATCCAATAGCTTTTTATACAGCGACGTGATTTTTGTTTAGGATTGATGCTTACTCAAATACCTAAAAAGTAATTTCAGGAATTTTCGAAATTCGCCACCTAAGGACGTGAAAAGGGGTGAAAAGTGGTAAAAAGCGTTTTCAATTAATCGTCGGTATATCTTGAACCCAGCTGGCTAGTGTTGTGTGTTTTACGTCCACGAGATACCAATAAAGTATTATAAAACGTGATTCAAGGGTTTTTCGAAATTTACTCTCTTAGGTGGTGAAAAGACCTTGAACGTGTTTTAGATAAATCCTCGATATCTATCGAACCCGTCGAGATATACAATTAATTTTTGCTTCAGGATGATGATTACACAAATTATCGCAAAACGGTTTTCAGATTTTTCGAAATTCGATTTATCAATTCTGCGCAGGGGTGATATGTGTTTATTTACTTAATGATCGATTTTGATTCGACTGAACGGGCTAGCGATGTGATTTACACTTCAGTTGGATACTTATACAAGTGTCTAAGATGTAAAATTAAAATATTTCGAAATTCGACACCCAAAAGGGTGAAAAAGCACAAAATTTGTTTTCCATCAACCCACTATATCTATCTAACCAGTAGCGATATTGAGGTGTTGTTCGCGTCAGAGTGATGCTTACGTAAATATTAAAAAATATACGTATGTATTTTTTCTTTGTAAGAAACGTGATTATTAAGAATAAAACTAAGTTGGTCAATATTCAAGGCAGACGATCCGAAAAGCAGGAACGAGCAGCGAGAAACAGGAGTTTCACTCTACAGTAACCTATCGAGACGTGGTGTTGTACAACCTCTATGAGCCCAGGGCACAGATATTATATTTTTTTTAATAAAGATTTATTTTCATGAATTATTTCGACGTTACGTGACGCAGTTGTTTGTTACTCAGGTCTAAATTCCGGCAGGTTCTGGGCTCGAATTCCGTTAAAAGCTATGTGCGAACGTTCAATTCTGACACACAATAACTACAAGGAAGTTCGAATTAGTGAAATTTACATGTAGTCTTTAAAAGGGGTAAAATTGCAGTTCGCTTTACACTTAGGTTCCTCTACAACATCAGCTGACATATCGTCGGTATACTGCCATAAGTGATTAAGTCATTAATGTTATTTTGTTTAAAAACACTATTAAATTGTGGATATAAACAAACATGTGGTACGTTTCTATACTGTGACGCAACAGTACGAAATGACGAATATGCTTAAAACTTGGGCAATTGTTCGTGAACAATATATACATATTCCTAGCATTTTTATAATTTTATCTCATTTTGACTATATCACTTTTGGCAGTAAAACTACGATATATCATCTCACTAATCTCAGGTTTGGGGCACCAAATACGCTTCCGCGAAACCTTTACCCTCTGAAACTTTGTAATGTCAATAAAGTTAAAGTGAGTATTTTGAAAATATGTAATTGAGGGCACCGTCCCCAATGGTTGTGCACAGGATAAACAGATGTTTCTCATTCCATTAACCTCTTACCTTAGGTGTCTATAATTACCCCACATCGTCAAATAGACAGGGCTATAAATAAAACCCAGGCGAAGTCGCTGTTAGTGGAAGGGACAAACTTAAGACTGCTTTTCGCGTGGACAGCTATAGCTACTTATCCTGCTGCAGAACTAGCCGCTTGGACATTCTAACATTTGATGACTGAAGTACCAATCTTGAGTACAAATAGGTCCTTCAATTAAAGTAAATATTACCAGCAGTTGCGAATAATACTCGCGAGCAAAGCCGCGGGGGATTGCTAGTACTGTATATAATCTAACATTAACAATAGTTACCGTACTCGTTGTACGGTTGGCAGCGTGTTGTAGAATGTAGTTCCGTGTTCATTCTTATTAAATGCAACAGTAATGAAATAATATCAACTGAATGCTGCATATTTATTTGTGTTCCATATAATTAATAAACATTTTTTATCCAACTACATAGTTTACTACCAACTGAACAAATTACCTTACACGTGCAAACATCACGTGAAGTGTCCAGATAGATTAGACATTTACCGTCGTTAGCCGTTACACGCGGAAATATACCAATTGGCTGAAAATAAAACTTTAACAGGACTTTTATGAGTGCTCACTTTATCCCGAACTGCCTACAGTTTATTTTGTACCACATAATAAACGATACATTTATGTAACGCGTTTGTCCAGATTTGATATACTTTTTTACACCTAAGCTGATAATTACAGGAATAATGGTTATCGTTATTTACTCCAGAGGTATTAAATTATTGTGGGGGTTGTTTTCAAGGGGTTTTAATAACGCAGTGCCCGCAGCTCCGTCTGCCGGCTGAGCACCGCTGTGATGCGTGACAACGTGACTATACCATTGTTCAATGATGCACATCGTTACTGTATTCATTCTCCCAACATTGCTGTGATCTCGGGCATCGCCAGTGATGAGACCATATACGAGTCAATTTAAACAATGACCACAGAAGTACAGTACGGTTCAGGATACTTGCAAATACAGTATTATATTCGAGTTGGCCCATTTATTGACAGCTTCAGATACCGACATAACTGCCAGTGCATCCAGTACAGCGGTGCTGTTTTAACAAGTTTAGAAAGCCTCCATGCTGATAGCGGCTAACGTAATAATTCATCAAACCTCCTATTCGTTGTCGTCTTAAAGAAATTTTCGATCATCACGACCGCGGTTGTCGCAGCGGCTAGAGTGCTTTCTTCCAACCAATTAGATCCGGTTTCTATTCCTGATGAGGTCGACCCTGATTTTTGCATGTGGGAACCGTGCGGGACGATACTGTTTTTCGGCGGGTTTTCTCGGGGGTCTAATGTTTTCCCTGCCCCTTTTATTCCTGCGCCACTCAAAACTTGACTTATATCACCCCTCGCCAGCGCTGAAAACCTCACTGCGAATATAATTGTTTAGTTCTGAAGATGACCATATATCGTAAATCCGCCATAAAGATTTGTTAAAAATGGTTTATACTTTGTGGCTGACGTTTTTTAAAGGCAAACTATCAACTTAAGCAAATACATTTAATTTAAGGCAATAGTTAACGAAAATTATATTCATAAAATATTTGCCGTATTCTGCATAGTACAATCGATTTTCAACTATCTAAGTGGCGGTTTTACGAAACGTGCTCACTTTTAGGATTTATAAATAGTATTCAATAAAATAAAAGTGTAAATATGGACCCGTGGCCTCTAAAGCGCACCCAGACTCTCGTCTCTTCATTTCTTTTTAAAATTTCGCCACTGTGTCAGTGATGCTGAAGGTTACATCATAACTAAATTAATCAATAGGGGGTAGAACTTTTCACGCCAGTCTGGTTACAAGCACATCCAACGACCACGTGCACACACTTTTCGGCGTTGGCTCTTTGCTCATTTTTCTGACGTTCGCTCGCTACTTTGATCTCTCGCTTGGTCGAACTCTGGTGTGCGCCTCTTCAGGTACTGGGTAATCTGTTCCTCGTCAAACCGAACACAGATGGAGATTGATAGATAAAGAGAGAGAGAGTGAGTGAGTGTGTGTAAGTAAGATATTTTGCATTTTTTTCACCATTGTGTTGATTCCAGGTTTATTTCTGGAATTGTTCATTTGCTTGTTACTGCTGTTTTGCTGGTTAAGTGACAAGACGTAACTTGTGATGAAAGAAAACTATTTGTGTTTCCTTTCTGTCACCATTCATCACATCAAATTGGTTAAAATGAGTTAAGAACATAGTAATCAATTAAAAAGTTTAGTCTGCCTGAGAAAGCGTCTATTTCAAGCCACTCAATGATAGAAAATAACTTGAACCTTGAAAATCATTAGGTAACCATTATTATTGCGTAATTAGTGTGTAAGGATTACGTTCATATATGTTTTGTTGAAAAATCCAACCCCGATGAAAACATTTTTAAAGTATTTGTAAACAATATTTAAACTCTTTTGCAGACTCATAAACGTTTACCTGATAAACATAAAATTTATTTCTTAGAAACTACATCGACGTGTTCTTCAAACCATATGTGTAGATTGTGATTTGCAGCGTTACATTATTTATCATTGGATTCATATCTTAAAAAGCAATTATATCATATAGCTACCTCTATAGGTAAAATTGCTCGCATAAACAGTTTAAATAAATTATAAACTTATTTCTTATGTTTTCTTAAATTAAATTATGTATAGATGTACGTAAATTTCGCAGATATATTCCAGGTCTTGTTAAACGCGAATTATGTATACTTCATTGTCATGTCTGTGACTTGCTGGCGGCTGTTACGAAACGCGTTTGACTACTGCAAGCCAGTAGTAAATAAGGAAATAATGCAAAGTGCTATCGCTTGCTACCTGCTTGTACTGTTATAAGACAATAGATAATCGATTGTGGCCATTGGGTGTATAGGACTGACAAGTCTAGGCTGCTGCCAGATGAATCCGCCAAATTGACGTACCTCTAATTATATATACTATTCCTTCTTCTGATCTCTATTTTACAGTAAATCATACGAGTAAATATTTGGTTTTCTGAATGAAAGCAACGTCGGAGTTGATGACATTATTCAGCTGTGGTTTTCCGTGAGAAATATTTCACAGAGATCACATGTGGTTTTCACAAATAAGTGGAACAAGTCTGCTAGAATGACCTTCATAATTAAGTTTCCAGTCCACAAAACGAGACGTTGCTCGCTTTATCAAGTAAATATATCATAAACAAAAACTTATTAAAAATTTAACCAAATCCTAACCGCAACGTATGATATACGAGGTTTGATAAATATGGTAGGTATCCTTAAATCGAACTAAAGCCTGTTTTCATTGTAAATATCACAGACCGTAGTTAAAATGTAACAGCGATATTTACAATAACAGTGTGTTTGGACGACTATCTTCAATCTGCCGTCACAATTCATAATTGAAAATAAGGGTTGCAATCCCGATATTGCCTTAAACTTTGTGAATCTCTTTCCATTTTTCAGCTGTGGTTTATTGATCAGCACAATGACATTTACAATACAATGTTGCCGTTTGCAAGGAATATGCAAGAATCGTGACTCTCTAAGGATCTGTTTTTTATATGTTAACATGCTGAGTAATATTCCTTAACTTGCAAGCGATTGGGTCTTAAGAATCACGAATTTTCATGAGATAAAAGGGTTACGGCCCTTATTTATCTATTATAAATTGTAATGGCAGTGACATGATTTGCAGAGGTTGCAGTTATTCATCCAAATACAGCTTACCCTTAACGTAGCTGTTTTATTTAAACACTTTCTGTGATTTTTACAATAAACACAGGTTTTAGCTACAACTTTAAGGTACCTGGCAAATTTAACAAACCTAACAGACCATATGTCGCACATGTGAATTCGTTTTAATTTTTCGTTATGTGTATGCAAGTGGCGTCAGTAGGTTTTTTAAAGCTAAATCCTGACGAATTACATTTTAGTTTACGAAACAAACTATGTACATCGTGTAAATAGAACGGTATAAAATTTTTGTTAAACCATTACCTCAACTACGTGATGTAACACCGATAGTTCTTGCTGTCATTTCAGCGTACAACGGGAGTTGCGTTCGGCGCAGCGACTAGAGCACTCGCCTTGTCGGTCCCTGGGATTTTCGCAGTCTATGAATCGTGCTGGGAAATGCCACCGATCGGCGGGTTTTCTCGGAACTCTCCCATTTCCCTTGTCTCTTCATTCCGACGCTGCTCCATACTCACCTCATGTCATCCCTCACCAGCGGTAAAGACCTCAATGTTAAGTGCTGAACAACACCTCTTATTCTTCTTCTCTTCAACGCGCAAAGCGTCGTGTACATAAGTAAATATTAGTCATTCATTGTGTTCGTTAAATGTAAACATTTCCCATATTTCATTAAGGAGCCACCTAGGCGATTCGGGCTCGATACGCTGCGGGTTCGTTCCCTAAATTTTCTCATGTGGGGAACATGTCAGACGCTGCTTTTGGCCGGCGTGTTTTCTTGGGACACTGTCGTTTTCTCCGCCCTTCTCATTCCGTCGCTGCTCCACACTCATCTCACCTCCCCTTACACTTTCTTCGGGCCGGACAGCGGCCCAACCTTCACCCCTGCCTTCTCTCATACACCATGTGACCCTGCCCGAAGACGGGAACACGTAGTGCATTTTTAAATTTATTTTTTAAACTTTCATCGAGTTTCGTGTGTCCTGTGTTGTGGATTGTCTAGCTGTCAGACCCGATTAGTCACGTTATCGCAATGGATTTTTAATATTTTTAACTTAAATCATTTCAAAATCCAGTATTTGGGGCCTTACAGCTCCCTTAACAATATTTTTCGTGAAAAGTAGTTTTTACATTTTCGTCTTATATTTGCCTAAGGTATCACCTGCCGGCGTATGTCGGTATCTTTCAGACCCCCTTGACTCCCCTTGCATGTTTGAAGATGCGTCGTTGATTGTTTACATGACTGTGTTCTGGTGTGGTACGTATACAATTAATATTGTACGGTGTAACTGCCCAAGCAATGGGAGTTTTTTTTTATCCCGTTATACACGCCGTATACGACTAGGTTTACTCTCCTGTGACTCGTGAAAATTGCTTCATTAGTTAACGAGTACATATTTACATATTTCGCACAGTTCCTCGTCGTAGTAACAAGTTTCCCAGCAAAAGTTTATGAACTAGTAATCAAAACTGATTCTTTTATCTCGCACTATAAAATATCTCAAATTTTAAAATGTTTACAACTGAATAAATGTTTACTTATAAATGTAAATGTAAAACCAAACTAATTTTAGTGATTTGTCTCAATTTACAAAACTATTTCTAACTGCAAAAAAAAAAATATTTTGAAACTTGTACGCCAAAAATGTTTATAAGGACACCGCAAATAATCGTAATAGTTACAATAAATCAATTGGCATTAAACGTATGCTGCTCGTAAACACACGTAAATTACCATATTCATATTTCCTAGACGTTTATCGTAAATTTCGCAATAATACTTATTAATTTTGTTTGGAATTGCTTATAAATTTCTTTAAAAAAAAAAAAAGAAACTTTTGCAGAACACATAAGTTAAGTCAATTTGTTTATTTACAAATTAATGGACATTATTTTTTCTTCTTAAACTTCACATTTCAATGGGAACACCTTGCGATAAAACGTACAGATTACGTAACTGGCTTAATCGGCGGACTAGCAATTACACTGGAAATTATAGCAAATGCGCGTGAAACGCAATTACGCTCCTCTTGCATGACTCACACGAACGTGTTTACTGTAGTGTTACTCCAGGTATCACGAAACTTTCTGAAGAGTTTCCCACACAAGCGTTGCAAGGTTGGTTGTTTGCCAAAAAAATTTGCACACGCAAAATGCTCACTCGTATTGAATTTTATTTTTAGTCTGAAAGTAAAATGTTGTATGGAACGTTAAGAGTAGTATCACAATATCTTCTGGAGATATTGTCAGACAATAGAGTCGGTACAGTTATATTGTAGCTACCCCGAAAGTTAAATAGTATAGAAACGTGAAGTTACCTCAGATGGCGGGATAGTTACTGTACGTTTTTAGTGAGCATACATTGCGTGTAACCAACAAAAACCGGAGAAACACACACACAAACGCCGTGTTGATAATGTGTATGAGACAAAATATTAACAAGCTTCTAACGACACATGATATAGTCGTTCACCAACTGTCTGAAAACTTGTTATTCAAAGAAAACAACTATACAAATAAATGATTATTTATTATATAACGTTTTTAAACCTGACTAGAAAGTATAAAATAATTTCTCCTACGTATATATAAACTGACATTTACATAGTAGATATTGTGTAGATAAACTTAGGGCCGTATCTATAAACGGCTTTCGAATGACAACCAACTGTTCACCAATGCTTTCTCTATGGGGACAGCAGTTGGTTCTCATTCGAAAGCCGTTTATAAATACGGCCCTAAGAGTGAAGTTGTGTTCGCGTCGTTGAGTGAGACCATGCCTCGCGCACGAAATATTCTGTCTTCTACCTGCCACCAAAACAACAGCGATTCGCGGAAATCGTCAAGAGGGGCATAGAAATTTAATTTATACTATCCTTTTTGTTTTGTTCGCTGATACCCTTATCTACCTCGTGTAACAAAAAAGTTTCTCTCTTACTGTAATTTACTCTGCATTTTCCTGTCAAATGTCAACATGGCATTGTTAAATTTTTTTAAAATAATATGATGGTTGCAGAAAACAAAATTTATGTACATAATAATTGGCAGCATAGGTCATACATGCAATATAAAAATTTTGAATACATTTGGCTGAATAGTTTTACATTTATGATAAGATTAGTTTGGCAGGTTTTTGAGGCGCGCGAGCATGCATCGGCTTGCGCTAGCTCCGAAAGACTCAAAATGGCGGACGATTATACCCACTCTTTATAGTGCCTTAGCCCATAACACTGCGTCATCGAGCAACCAGTGAGAAGATAATGTCTGCTTGAATACACAGATTTTCTTGGAGGCTAGCCTACATGTCAGTGAACCCGCGAATTTTTCCGGTATCTACTGATTAGTGATCGGCGATGAAAATGTGTCGCTACTGCTCAGTGACGTCACTCAGTACTCACGCGAACAGATGTTTGCATTGTTTGTAAAGGGATAAAAACCACTAGAGCTTATTTTTTTCGGAAATAAGAAATAACTGGCGTAATAGATAACCGAAACGCACTAGGAAATAAACAATAAGTATATTACCTTCACGGAAAACAAAACGGTAACAACCCAAATAGCAAATATCAACTGGCCCACTTGTGCAAATCTGATCGTGGTAAGCAGCCCACAGGCAGTAAACATTCGGAATGCACCCGTGGCCACATGTGACACACATGACGCATAATGAAATCACCCACACATTAACCACACGTGTAACACAAATATTCTTATTATGCTCAGATGCTTGTGGGTTATTTTGCTAAGTCTGCTTGTGGACTGTATATTAAAATATGTCATTATTTGTGAACTAAGTTGCCCACATTTAAACTATTTCGGTATAACTACAAACATATTTACTGGCATGGCCTGATTCACTACCATTCCAGCAAAAGTAGACGATCATACTAGCGAACGTTGGCCGCTTCTGGCAACAGTTGGCCAGCTGAAAAATGATTGTATTTGCTACTAGGGTATTAATAAGCAATTTATTAAGCAATTCTAAAGTTGGCCGCACAGCTGCTATTGATGTCTATAAAGGAGACTGTGTTGTGTTGGTTCGTCAAATTTATTGTTTCGAGTTTTTATTTACGTATGTATGTGCGGAAAATTTTAACCTTGTCAGAAATAGCGTTTATAGAGCTAATAAGTTCGATGCTGCAACATTTTAATTACTTGTATAAATAAACGTATTAATAAACACTATGTTACCGAACTTTTCTGTAACAATATTCATTGGTTTTTGGCCACGCTATCAGTTCTACCAATTACACAACGAAAATAAATTACTTATTTATTGGTTGTTCTCCTTTAACTTTATTTGATACAATTTCATAATTTAATCTATGACTCAGACAATAAAATGTTTAATGAAAATGTTTTAACTTAACCTAACTATATTTCACATAAGTCTATTGTTGGTGATTCAACTTTCATCACTTCCCATCTTTAACTTTTATCATAATAAGAAGCAAAATATACAGAAAATACCTAAGATAACTAAGTTTTAATGTAAAATTACGTTAAAATTACATGATACATGCCTACCTTACTGACAGTAGGTTATTTTCATGCAATGTTTACCTTTATATAGGCCTAATATAGTTAGCACAGTACTTGATGATTTAACACAAAAGTATACCTATAAAACATTACATTTCGTGCAGACCTTAATCACAACGTTTATTTTCACAATAAACGGACATTTACAAAATGCTTCAATTAGTACCGTTATTGCATGTATGATTCATTCTGCATTCCTGTTATATTACCAGAATAGCTTTAATCGATGCATGAATCAATTACTCAAAGTAGATTCAGGGTTTCCTTATTTACAATTAAAAAAACCGTTTCCCCCGCCCTTTCAATCCAGCGCTGCTCCATACCTCATGTCATCCATCACCAATGCTAATGACCTCGATGTTAAGCACTGACATAATTTTCTTCTATGTTACAGATACGGTAAATTCCAAACGTAGTTGTTGTATAAACTGCTTGAAGCAATATACTAATAATTTTTATGATCGCAGATACCCCGTGCAAAACGTTTTACCTTTATGTGTTTTGTCATTGAGTTTTAAAACTTGTAAATATTATTAATTGTTTATCCACTATGGTTCCTACAAGTTTCCTTTATAAAAATTGAATTTTCTTACTCGGAGATGGGTTCCTCGTCTGATCAGGTCAGAATATCGATAGGCAAAGGACGATTCTCTGGGGTAGTGACAACGAGAAAAACAAGAGACGGGGCGTTGTTATAAAACTTTGTTTCACTGCCTTACGTGCACACCTGCATCTCTGCTATGTGGTCAGTGATTGGATGTCGTAACACCCAGCGTGTGGAGGTTAACCCGCAAATAACAGACACGATGTGTGGCAGTTATCCGTGTACTGATTGACACAGTCTAATGAATAACGACTCTGCATAAAAACACTCTGTTAATAGCCATGAAGCTGAGCTGCAGGTGTGCACGTAAGACACAGAAACAAAGTGGGGCAAACATAATTTTACCGAAAATTCCCGTCCCTAGTCATGGTCTTATGAATACAATTGCTTTATTTTTAGACATAGCCATCTAAAAAGGCCGGTTTTGGCCTTTTTCAAGGATCCTTACATGTTTCTAATAATTGTTTATGATTTATCTAAGCATAGAAGCGTAGTTTATTTTAATTCAATAGATGAAGATATTGGGAACACATTTAGTAGTTTAGTGAGATAACAACATTTCTTACTCTCTAAAACGCAGTGTATGCGCCAGGGGAAACTGTCTCTTTTGAATCGAGTCGTGTAGATAACTATAAGTGGTACGCGATAAAATGACCTCTTCTGAGAACCATATCGTGTAGAACAATAATTTAAAAATGTATTTATATTACGGTACAGTCTATACACTTAGCTTGTCACTTAGTCCGTTGTATATCTAATTTACAAAATTATCGTGTCACAGTGTTTGTTTCCATACTCCTCCGAAACAGCTTAACCGATTTCAATGAAATTTTGTACATAAATTCGGTAGGTCTGCAAATAGGTTTTTATCTATTTTACATTCCTAAGTGCTATTGTTTAGTAAATATTTTTAATTTATTTATGTGACAAAACAACGTTTGTTGGGGCTGCTAGTTTATATTTTAAAATACTGGCAAGAAACTATAAACTACCACTAGGGTTTAAAAAGTACTGACTTTATTCCGACCCACCTACGTCATGCCGTGAACCATCAGTAGCCAAGTTTTCACTTTCATTTGCAATCATCATCCGTGTTTCAAGAATATCACATAATTTGCTAGACGCAGTGAACGAGCCTACCTGTGCTGTCATCAAAGATACTCTGACCCACGGCAATTAAACTGTTGATGGCAAGCAGTCGTAGGAACAATAGGGACGAGTCATGGACCAGCGTGTTGTACCTACCCAGGTCAGAAATAGTGGCGGGTATTTATAGGCGTGAAGGGGGGCTGCCCGTGACATTCCTAGGACAAGAGGACCACTGGGCTGTCAGAGAGGGACATCTGGCCGACACATGGCTCGCTACTGTCTAGTGTTTGTTCGCGAACATTGGTCACAAAGTGGCGCACTCTGTCCCTGTGACCTGCTGTCGAACCTAGAGGCCACCAAGGGGGTACAGGACCATTGCTGAAGACCTGTCTCAACGTGGTACCAAATTGAACGGCGCCATATTGCAGCCCATAACATGCAATGTCTTACACAAAAGTTTATTTTTGTTGGAAAACAATCGTTACCGCCACCCCAACGAAAGTACACAATTCTCTATCTTCGCCTGCAATATGTCAGCGTTCAATTTGGTAATGTAACAAAATAACAGCGTAACAGTCTACTTCTTTTATAATATCTTTGGTGGCCACATCTCCATCACCTAGCACAGCGCTACTGGCCATTTACTATGCTGGAATCACAGCGAAGGGCGTGATGCGAAGGGCATAACGCGAATAAAATAACTTGTCAGCCAATCAGCGTCGAGGTAGACGCGCTGACGTTACATAGCCTAAGCCTCGACGTTGATTGGATGAAGAGTTATTTTATTCGCGTCCTGCATTTCGCATTGCGTCTGTCGCGCTTTTGTGATTCCAGCATTGAGGCGATCGCCTGGTGGATGTATTTTGCTCGGTCGAGACCTACAAGTTGCGAGAGCGGTAGGGACGACAAAGCACACACATCGTGCCCCACTTTGGCTTCTATGCTCAAGTCGCGGAAGTTGCGTGCAATCTTCTCGCCAACAGGTCGCTTCTATGAGACTTTATGTAATCATTTAATCGCGTAAAATTAATCATAAAAGTTTATTGTACACGCTTAGATTTTTTAAAAAAAATTTCCACCAAGACTTGCGTGCATAACAAGACCGCAAACACTAATTTTTCACCTCTTTCACCAGCAACAATTGAGGGTTATTGGTTGAGATGATGGTACACCTTGATAATATTTTGTGCAAACATACCCTTGAAACCACTGCCGTTTCTTGCAATATGTATGATTTGGAGTTGCAAGGCTGCCGCAACGTAGCTGTCTGCAGACAAATAACAGACATCACATATTACAATAGCGGGATTCTTATTGGCTCAGTCGAATAGGGGAACAGCTCCAAGTACAAGTGAAAGCCAGTAATCTTCTGGTAAGCTGAACGTGCGTTGAAACCCAGCAAACAGTCAAGTTTTCCAGCGATAAACCATCATCTATAGTTATTGGAAGATTAGAAATGAGTATACTCATGAACGACGACCTCTTGTTGATATTCTTAAGCAGACATTTCTCACGCTCCTTGAGTAATGTTCGAATAAACGTCTATCGACTGAAGAACTGCACAACTCTTGGCAGACAATCATCGGAAGTATGGGGGTCGTGGCGGTGTAGTGGTTAGATCACTCGCCTCTCACCACTTCGGCTTCGGTTTGGTTTCCCGCCGGACTGATCACGATTTTCCGCGTGTGCTAACCGTGGCGGACGTTGCCGTTGGCCGGCGGGTTTTTCTTGGGGTACTCCTGTTTCCCCCACACTTCCTATTCCGTCGCTTCACCACTGTATGGACCGAGTGAGGTGACGCACCAGTAACACGTAGATTGGACTCGCATTCGGAAGAACCCGGGTTCAATTCCCAGCTCCGAGCATCCTGATTTTGAGATTCAATTGTTACTTGGAATCGCTTTAGGCGAATGCTGCAAAGGTTCCTTTCCCAGTTTCTGCCATTGTGTAAATGAGTGGGAAGAGGTTCGTTTAGAATGGTCTTACTATCGTCGAGATGCAAAACCCAAACACAATAGAATAGTCATTTTAGTTTGTTATTTCATTTCACCCCTCAGGACTAGGCAGATGTCTACGGGCGTCCAATTTTTAAGTATGCCAAATCTCATGTGTGCTTCCCCGTCCTTGGATAACCTTCACACACGGTATTTGTTCAGGAAGATGTATGACATCTTATGGATAAATTATTCATTTTCCTGTGAGTCAGACAAGTTACTGACAATATCTCTTTCTAGGTCCATTGTAATGGTTTGCCTTAAGAGGAAGAAATTGTTGCCAACTTGATTTTTTTTTTTTTTTGTATTTTGTAACATAAATTTTATTTTGAGAAAATTTGTGGAACTTTTACCTAACTGCAAAGCTTAATAAACATTGATAGAATTTTTGCCACCCCAAATATTTGTTTGCTGTTACAGATCTAACTGCAGTTCAGAAAGAAATAAGGATTTTCTAACTACAATTAAATATGTAACGACAGTAAATATGTATGATGTCTAAAATACTATCATTAGGTATTCTGTTCGGCAGTTAAGTTATAGTTCCATAAATTTTTCCTAAAGAAAAGTTATGACTCGAAATACAAAAACGCAAGACGACGATCTCTCCCTCTTAAACGGTGGAAAATTATAAACATCTTAAATGATATACTGTTCAAAATGTTTAATAATCACACTTCACTATATATATAATGTGCGTAGTGCAAAATTAGGTAATTAACTTTGGTCTTACCGTGTTATTTTAAAATAAATATTATGAATTGTTTAAGCAAGAATACGTTAAATTCATCACGCCGGGTGATACGATTTCTCTAAGTTTTCAATAAACCAATTTCTGTATTTCCACCCCTTGTTGATATATTACCGGACAGCTCTATTTTAGTAACAATGCTAAATATGCGAAAAATAACATAGGGACGTGAGGTGATGCTACTTAATAAATAACGATCTTGTTTTTATGTTAACATAAAATTACTCGTGTTTAAATATTCGGTATACTAATGTTTTTGTCTCAGTCTGTTACTTCTGGTTCTATTAAAGAAAACTGGTTGTTCGTAGAGAAAAGAATGTTTTTCGCCACATTGTTATGTTAGTAGCGAATCTTTAGTTAAAAAAGGAAGTGTAATATTATATGTTGGATTGAAGTGGAAACACGACCAGTGTTCTCGTAGAATCGCACAACCTGTCCGCCATTGGTTTGTAGTTTATTTGTTATTACCGTAATACTAAATGTATAGTGTACACAATTTGTCACTTTGGTCTCAATAAAGTCTACTTCGTATTTATGCAAATAGGAGAGGAGAGGCTTTAAAAATACGCTCACTTGACTGTGAATGGCTTAATACTTCCTTACTGTTTTCAAATCACAAGCGCAGGTAAACACGTTACTTTCACATTCCAAGGAGTCATTCACGTTTAATTAAACTATCGTGGAGATATTTATCAACATTCTTAGCAGTTTATAGGTGACAAAACTGTATAATTGTTGTTTTTTTAAGCTACAGACGCGGCGTATTTTGTATTATGATCTAAAAGGCAAAAACATTCAAACTTTAAAAGTTGGTTGATTAAAAATTATTAAAATTACAAAAACCTTCTGGTTAGCAGAGGCCCCAAATATACTTTGCGCCATTTTGAAACGCTCAGTTTTTTTAACACGTACAGGAGGTTCGTCTTTTTCTGTACAAACCTTCACACAGGATCACAAGACTCTATACAAAAGCGAGTTCAAGGCAATCGTAAATTGCTTTCGCGGAATAAGTAGTGTGCGATATCACTTGCCATTTTGACAGGCATGTGCATCACACATTGCCGCGAGGAATTTAAAGTGAAATTTCCCATGCAAGAATATTGTTGCCTGATGTTAACAAGGGTTCGACAAAATATTTTAATGCAGTAACCTTGCAATGAGTCAATCCGTTAAAAGGTTTTGTAAATGTCGTTACGTAAAACTACTGCGCTACTCATCACCTTATAAGTAGAGTCAGTGTTTTTTGGTGAAAAGAATTCTACAACAATTTGTACCAATGCCATATGTGAACACTTGTTTCTCTGTTTCATGGTCAGTTATTGGAAGTTTTTAACTTTCGGCATCTCGGGGTCCTACCCGCAAATCACGGATGTGTAGTGTCGAGCTAACATTGTTCTGGTTGGGCCAGTCAAATGAGCCACGCCTCTGTCCTATTATATTATGCCAATAACCACGAACCAGAGTTGCAGGTGTACACGTAAGGCATTGAAACAAGTTGTTGCAGAATTATTTTCACCAAAAATCACTGACTTCTACTTATAAGTAGTGGAGTGAGCAATGTGTAACATATTTTATGTAACTATTTCAAAAATCTAATTTTATTAGTCCTGTGTTTCGCTTAACTCTATTTGTATTCCAGACAACTGTTTCGAGTGTTATCTTAAGTATCTTGCAAACTGTAAATGCGTATCAGAGTGCATAAATAAATACACTAAATTTTATATCGTTATATCAAAAGAGGAAGAGATCATCAAATGCCACTACTCAGCAGAGAAGCAGAGAAAAACTTCGTCAGAACTCTGGGACTATACAACTGTCGGTACGCACTTGTGTAATCAGTTGCATAGCTCCGGGGGCATAGACCTGACTTCGTAAATAAATGCCTGGTAACATGAAGCATCTGGTACGCGTGCTTACAAACAAGATCTTCGAAAGTCTTAACTAACATTGTATCAGTAGCTGCTCTCTTGTACATTTCACCAAATGCTAACAAAACATAAGATATATTTCAAGGCATACTGAATTTAACAGTGTCCATGGCCTGTATCACAGACCCATACTAGAGTATGTGTGGCAAGCAGGTTAGCAAAGCGTTTGACATTAACCCAATCAGACACTATTAAAGGTGAACTATTATAAAGGACTACGACCTTTCCAACTGCAGTAGGTGGCAGTGATTATCACCTAATATGTCAATTTCCATGAGTCAGCCAGTCTCTCTACGTAAAGGCCTATCAAGCCCCTGCGAACAGATACATACGACAGTTCTTTTTTTATGTGTTATTTGTGCATGCCACGTAATATGTGTTTATTAAAAAAGGATAGAAGACACAGAATCATTCTGAAGAACGTAGAATAATTTTATGTTGAAATAAAACTTCGAATGAAATACTGAAACAACATTTGTAAGCGTAATTTGAAATTCAAATACTTGGTAGATGCCCATAGGTGAGTCAAAGGAATCTACTTCAAAACCGAAATACAATTCTCAGCAAATTTACATAGGTATTTGATTGGCTGTCTTAAAAATGTATATTTCGTTCACACTGACAAAATATTCCAATGTAAAGCGTAGGTTATTTTATGTTTGTCACAATTGAAATGTTTTACAGTAGAGCATATACATAAGACTCTTCCCGCAGAAAGAAATTAATTAGAACGACACTCATACGAATCTAAACAATCATTGACTATTTCAGAGAACAATTTATCCTCAATAAATAGTATCAGCATTAGCAGCATCTCATATTGGGTCTGGCATTAACGTGTAAATACAAGAACAAAATACTTTTTCTTGTAACCAACATTGTACTAGGATTTTTTGTGAAAAAATTTACCAGAAAATTGCTAAATCGTGACCTAATATTTTCATATATATAAATAATAAACGTTAATATCAAAACATATATTTCGTTGTAAGTGGAACATTTGTGAGTGCAAATAAAGAAAGGCTACTGAAATAAAATGTTTCGAATACTATACTGAGCAACGCGCTGCTCCCAATTATGTGCTGAGGATGATACTAGACAGATTTTAAAAAATCGGGTTGAGCAGCTTCCGCAAGCATTATTGACAGAGAATAAAACATTTCTCGCATTTAAAAAAAGCATTCGTTTCAATCGTGCGAAAAAATATGTAGTGCCGTCAGTAAAATACACATAAGGCTCACTTTGTCACCATACTGTATTGTTATATTTTTCGCTTTTATGGAATTCTGAGAATAAAATGTAGTATTTGCGATTATACCATAAATTCTATTTATCTTGCACTACGGTATAGACACTACATTTGTTTTCTGCTTTAAATGCAATTTGTAAATATCACTGTTCAGAAATTGCATTTACCAAGTAACACAAATTTAGGGCAAACATATTAAAAACAATTTCATTCAATTGGTTCTTCAAACTAAAGTGTTTTATTTATACACTAAATAAAATATTACGGCTTTAAAATATAGAATTTGTACATCAGGTGTATAGTGGAATCTTAATGTGTAGTACGTAAGCCACAATAAGCCTAGCAGTTTTTTTCCCTTCATTTATTTGACTGACTGAAGAGTAAATTTACGCTAAAAACTGTGCAATGTCTATACTGTAGTGCAAGAAAAATATAATATAAGGCACCATCGCAAATACTAAATTTTTCTTCTCAGGATGTCATAAATACGAAAAATAAAAAAAAACCCAGAACAATAACTGAAACCGAATCTTAACAATCAATAGACAAAATCAAATACAACTGATAGCAGCATGAAGATATAATTACAAAACTAGTAACATAACCCAGCAGTTAAAAATTTGCATCTTACTACTGAACTAGACAGATAACACGTTGCACTCACATTTTGAAGGACCCGGGGTTCGATTTTTTTATTTCGGTTTTAATATGTACCCCAAAATCGCTCCAGGTGAATGCTGTGGTGATTTATTAACCAATACCTATCCTAGTTCTTGTCGCTGTATCAAGTTGTGTCTCGCCGTCACTAAATGTTCTTGATGTCGACGAAACTTCAAGTCCTCTTACCTTACCTTACGAGTGTGTGTAATGCGAGATGTTTATGTTGAACCACTTACAGGTCGACATTAAAATAAACCACATATAATAGTCTTACTTCATCCATATTTGTGCTTGTAAGTTTCGTTCAACAAAAAATATTTTTAAAAAATTGAGAAACTATTCAACATGAAGAGTCATAAAATGGATGTGAAAACATAAACTGTATTTATTTTCATTTTTCAATTTGTGTCGTTTTTTCTCTCTTTCAAACTTTATGTGTACTTACTATATGAAGCCAATGAGATTGGTGTGTTTGTTTTTGGAATTTTTTTCGGTACAAATATTTGTATATTTTAAACACGTAAGTCAAAAATCACCTAAATGGTATGACACGTTAACATAAAACAGAGAAAATTGTTTAAAGCTATACTCACAGTAAAAACTACAACTAAGAGAGTATTCAGTATTATCAATTGTGTCAGTAAAAATTATGTCCCTTTTAATCCAACTCACAGTAGAAAACTGGTGTTCAAATAATTATAATGTTTTGAACAAAATTGAGATACTATGATATTGGGACTTAATAAACATTGATAATATCTCATGTTTCTACTTATAAGGCACTGATTTGTAGAGTAACGTATAATAACGAGAATTCAAATAAATGATCTAAAATATATTGTCACAGAGATAAAGATAGCGAAATACTTTACTTTCCCATACTGCTTTAAAATGTTTGTATGCCAACAAGAATTTTTACATTTTTATACCTAAAGTTTGTCATAAAAACGTCTTGCTACTAATCCACAGCAAAAGCTACATAAAAACGAAAATAAATACATGTGTGAACATATTGTAACATTCCTTTAATTCTAATCGAAACATTTTCCTAAAGCGATGTGCTGAATAATTGCGCTATAATGGAAGGATTTCCTTAATTTTATACGCTTCTTCATACCTCTGAATTATTCATGTGATCTCCTTGCGTATGCAGGCTGTTTCAACACCCGCTATCTCCATCTTGTGTTAATTATTGGTACGATGCAAGATTGGATCTCCTGCCCTTCTAAGCCTCTAATGTTCTCGGGAATAAGTTAGCATATTTATCTTATAATCCCAAAGAACACACTAGAAGATCTCCTTTAGTATTTTAATGAACAAGACATGTTTCAGAACTATCATCAAAAAAGGCCTTACTTCTTAAATACGCCAATAAATTCACCCACCACACACTACATTGAGAAAAACGTATACTTTTAAGTAAAGTACGATGGTTCTGTTAAAATAGAAAAAATCGTTAATAACAGCCTAGTCTGTAGAAGAGCATTGTATTCTCTGGAAGAAACCACCTCATCTGTAGAAACAGCGTATAACTTTGATTTATGATCAGTCCGAATTGTAAGTGTGGCCTGAACTAATTGCTGTCAGAATTTAAGCAAGTGTTCGCTAAAGAATATACTAAATGTTTTTCTCATCCTGGGTAGTTATTGTATGACCTTTCTAAATAGTAATTTTCACGTGTTTAGCTTCCAACTACAAATGCAGTAAGGCATCTTTTACTAAAACTACAAACATGGAAACTCTCTGCATGGGAAACTCTGAAAAACTTTATTTGCATTTGTGTATTAAAAGGACAAATTCGTTACGCTGCGGTGCTTCGTGTTTCGTGTTTTCGTTCTTAGTTTTTTGCCCCTAGTCTTTCTTCAACGCGCAATTTTTTCCCCCTTAACCATTAGTAACTTCTGCTTGCAAAAAAGAATATCATAAGCAATAATTAAATGCTTTTGTCCGTTATATTGCAAATACACATTGGATTGTTCGTATCAGAAAACTGTCACATGTTATGTTCCGTAACTGACCTTTTTGATGAAACTATCGATCCTAAGTACGAAGATTTCATTGTTGGTTTTGAACTATTATTTTATTTCGTGTCAATATGATTATGCGATCTTTGCAATGTGATAAAACATAATTTTTATTCATTCAATTTTGTCTCCGTGTTCACACAAGGATGTCATTAAATTTTTTCTGATGAAGTGGAGTACTTTTTTAATAACTTGAGAGTCATATTTAGTAGCGGCCATGTTGTTAAAGAGATAATAAGCGTTATTAAATGATTTTACTTGCAAATTACAACTGGTCTTAAGAATATAACATCGTGCTAAACTAACCTAGAATTTTAATTTTATTTCATATATGCGTTGTATGATACGAAGAAAACCCTTAACAAATGCTTTTCGTAAAATTAACATATATTAATTCAATTCTAAGTGGGCAAGGAAGGGGACGTAATTGTATGACGTTTATTTACTTAACATCGATCATAATTGCGACTTTATATATTACTAGCAGTCCCCCGCGGCTTTGCTCGCGAGTATTATTAGTAACTGATAATATTTACTTTAATTTAAAAACCTCTTTGTACACAAGATTGGTACTTCAGTCATCAAATGCTAGAATGTCCAAGCGGCTAGTTGAACTAATTCTGCAGCAGGATAAGTAGCTATAGCTGTCCACGCGAAAAGCAGTCTTAAGTTTGTCCCTGCCACTAACAGCGACTTCGCCTTGGTTTTATTTATAGCCCTGTCTATTTGACGTTGTGGGGTAATTACAGACACCTAAGGTAAGAGGTTAATGGAATGAGAAACATCTGTTTACCCTGTGCACAACCATTGGGGACGGTGCCCTCAATTACATATTTTCAAAATATTCACTTTAACTTTATTGACATTACAAAGTTTTCAGAGGGTAAAGGTTTCGCGGAAACGTATTTTGTGCCCCAAACCTGAGATTAGTGAGATGATATATCGTCGTTTTACTGCCAAAAGTGATATAGTCAAAATGAGATAAAATTATAAAAATGCTAGAAATATGTATATGTTGTTCACGAACAATTGCCCAAGTTTAAAGTCTATTCGTCGTTTCGTACTGTTGTGTCACAGTATTGTAACATACCAAATTTTTGTTAATATCTACAATTTAATACTGTTTTTAAACGAAATAGCATTTATGACTTAATCACTTTTGGCAGTATACCGACAATATGTCAGCTGATATTGTAGAGGAACCTAAGTGGAAAGTGAACTGCAATTTTACCCCTTTTAAAGACTACATGTCAATTGCACTAATTCGATCTGCCTTGTAGTTTTTGTGTGTCAGAATTGAACGTTCGCACGCCGCTTTTAACGGAATTCGAGCCAAGAACCTGCCGGAATTCAGACCTGAGTTACAAACAACTGCGTCACGTAACATCGAAATAATTCATAAAAATAAAGTTTATAAAAAAATATCTGTGTCCTGGGCTCATATAGGTTGTACAACACCACGTCTCGATAGGTTACTGTAGAGTGAAACTCATGTATAGGTTGTTTCTCGCTGCTCGTTCCTGCTTTTCGGATCGTCTGCCTTAAATATTGACCAACTTAGTTTTATTCTTTATAATCACGTTTCTTATAAAGAAAAAAATTACATACATATTTTTTTAAATATTTACGTAAGCATCACTCTGACGCGAACAACACCTCAATATCGCTACTGGTTAGATAGATATCGTGGGTTGATGGAAAACAAATTTTGTGCTTTTTCACTGTTTTGGGTGTCGAATTTCGAAATATTTTAAATTTACATCTTAGACATTTGTATAAGTATCCAACTGAAGTGTAAATCACATCGCTAGCCCATTCAGTCGAATCAAAATAGGTCATTCACAAAAAAAAAAAAAAAAAAAAAACACTGTCACCCCTGCACGGCATTGAGAAATCGAATTTCGAAAAATCTGAAAACTGTTTTGCGATAATTTCTGTAACCATCATCCTGAAGCAAAAATTAATTGTATATCTGGACGGGTTCGATAGATATCGTGGATTTATCTAAAACGCGTTCAAGGTCTTTTCACCACTTAAGAGAGTAAATTTCGAAAAACCCTTTAATCACATTTTAGAATACTTTATTGGTATTTCGTGGACGTAAAAAACACAACATTAGCCCGCTTGGTTCAAGATATATCGACAATTAATTGAAAACGCTTTTCACCACTTTTCACCCCTTTTCACGTCCTTAGGTAGCAAATTTCAAAAATTCCTGAAATTACTTTTTAGGTATTTGAGTAAGCATCAATCCTAAACAAAAATCACGTTGCCATATAAAAAACTATGGGATCGATATATATCGAATGTGAGTCGGAAACTCATATTACCCCTTTTTTAACTAGTTTAGGGCCGAATTCAGAAAATATATTTTAAATGGTATTTTGGATATTTACAAAAGCACTAATTTAAATCAAAGAACACTTCGATATCTCGATTGAATCGATAGATATGGAAGGATAATCGAAAACACATTTCACGTATTTTCACCCCTTTAAATAAAGAATTTCGAAACATCTTTGAGTCCTGTCATAGAAATTTGTTAAAGTAACCAATTAAAGTTAAAATCACGACGATAGCCAATTGTGTTTTAAAGATATAGACGATTCATTAAAAACACATTTTGCCCCTTTTTACTGCCTAAGGGTCGAATTTAAAAAAAACTAAAACTGCTTTTTGGGTATTTACGTAAGCAATATTTTGAAGTGATAATCAACTCACTATCCCGAAGGGATCGATAGGTATCGATCGTTGATTGGAAACACATTTAAGGTCTTTTCAGCCCTTTGAATGTTGAACTTCGAAAAATCCTTAAATTGGCTAATATGCATTTTTACGAGTGTCCTATTAAAGTAAAAATCACGATGATAGGCCGTCGGGTTCGAGCTCTATCGACGTTTCTTCGGAAACACATTTCACCACTTTCCCCCCCTTAGAGGTCGAATTTCGAAAAATCCCTTCTTAGTGCTCGCCTACGACCTGAAGGGAACCCCCACAAAAATTTCACGATTCTAGGTCCAGTGGTTTGGACTGCAGTTTGATATGTCAGTCAGTCAGTCTGTCAATCAGTCAGCTTTCATTTTTATATATAGAGATTTTGCACTGTGAACTCTACGAATGGTGTCGACGCAGGCCACAATACTATTAACAGAATGTCTCCAAACTTAATGCCAAAACATTAACAGGTGGGTGGTAAGGGTCCCTAAAATGGGTTGTTGAACTACTAACTAAAGGTTTAAATTGACATTTATTTTCATAAACCACGAACAACTCATACTTACACCTAACACCTCAGAGCATTTGTTCAAATTGGCAACTACCAGCCTATTCGCATGCATGACAACGCCGGATGAAATTTTGTCGCACTGGTATCTGTTAAGCAGCGTCCACACTACATGTCATAAAATGATACGTTACAAAGTTGTGTAACATGATACGAATTGAAAAGAAGGGAAGTAATACGACAGTGTTACATAACTTGTTACAAAAAATGTAAACGAAGGAAGTAATATAACATCATGTTATATCCAAATTATGTATTATCAAACAAGTTACATGTTCCCATCCACTGCTGATAGGTAGAGATCAAAGGAAAGTAAATTACTCGTTGTACAAGAAGTTGATAGATTGTAGACAAAGCATACATGTTTACAACATTTATCTGTGTCTCCACGACAACCATGTGTAAATAAGGATCCCACTAAATGATGCCTAAATTTCTTTATCAGTTTTTGGAGTGCTTCGAGCGAAGATCAACGTACGAGTGATTGTATCATGGGATAATTTTCGTGCGTTAGCGTAGGAATTCTCAGCACTGCAAATAGAAAATTTTTCGATATTCTCGAAAATCAGAGGCTAGTTTTCAACAATTAATACACATACGACCATAGTGGTGAACAGCATGCTAATTATTTAGTAAAACAGCACCCAGCTGCTTAGAAAATGTGAAACATAATAGTGCCGCTGTTTATGGACATGTTCAGGTTGTGTTTTAGTGATTTTTGCCCAATGTATTACATGCGTATATCTAAAAGCGTGAAGTGTGAAGAGCTTCGCTGATACCACTTAATCGTACAATCGACGTCTTGGTTCCTGATGTGCTTGTCTTTGGGCGCATGTAATTTTCTCCGCGTGTTTGATCGTATGGTACAGGCGAAATGTCTTAATACGTTACAGGATAACAGAACATCAAATTGAGTGATGCGGCTGACGAACTGCTCTTGGACGACAGCCCCGCCCATAACGTGATGTACTGGTAAATAAGTACGTGCGGTAAATCGAGGACACTGCCACGCCTGTATGGATTGGCCGGCTACGTTCCCGGAACGCAATCCATATCGATCTGGCGTTGGAACTACTCGTACTTCGTACTACGAGGTGTATGGAACTCACATGAACCACCCAGGACAATCAAGGGGCTTTAATGAAGGGGAGGACATTATCAACTCAATATCGTGTGACGATGATACCTGACGGCCAGGGTATCACATCCCGAATGCAGATTTTATTAGTGGGAGTCCGTAGACAATCTGCGAACCCCGAAAGATGACATGAAATGAGGCTCAACGATGGTGAAGCGCCGGAAATGAGAGGAGCGGGGGTAACTGAATATCCCCGAGAAAACCCGCCGGCCAGCGACATCGTTCGGCACGATTCCCACATGCGAAAATCTGGTGACCGACCCCACCAAGGATCGAACCCGGATCGCATTGGTGTAAGGCGAGTGGTCTGACCACTTTTTTTGATAAAAATGTTAGGTGCAGCGGCGATGCGGAAGCTACCGCATCACCACTGCACCAAACATTCCCCCCTTTAATGTGACTTAATTCGAGTGACCCCAGTACTTTTCGTGAGACAATTCGTATAGTGACAATTTCTGAGACCCAAATGGACAAACACAAATTGACACGCAGCTAGACCTGGGAATCGAACCCAGAACCCCCCGCACCAAAGCCGGCCGCTCAATCAACTGAGCCACGGGGGATCGGCACCACTCAACCGTCGCTCTGCCCAAAGAAAAAAAAATAACCTAACAAAACTGCTCGACATTTGTTTCGTTTGCATTGATCCTGTTGTTACGTTTGTTTGTTCACTTCATGGGGTGACCACGCGTCATTCTGTTTCCCGCATCAGCCAACGTGCATGGTTTGGCATGAGAATTGTTGGACGTGACGTGGTCGGTCAATTTGCCGCAAAATGGTGACGCGAAAGTTAACAGAACATCTAGCACGTAAGCGATAGTGAGGAGTGACGTGAGGGGAGTATAAAGTATCGCTAGAATGAATTAGATAACGGGATATCCCCGAGAAATTCCGCCGGCAAACGGCATTGTCCGGCTCGATTTCCCACAACATTAATTTCTATAGTCCAAGCGGTTCTAATTCTAATATGTTTATATCGAACTGTGATGTTTAACTTAGCTAAAATATTTTACTGCGCATATCATATGAGAAAATAATATAACTTGCTGTAATAGCTTAATTTTTTCATATGAGTTCAGCGTCTAGCTGTGTGGATCCTAAACTCCTATGCGTATTTATTTATTATCCCTTTTCTTAATCTGAATTTCTTCCTGCAGAAGTCCTGTAATTCTGGCCTTGATAAAACAACGAACAGTCATTTTATTGTAACGCCCGCACTTCTAAAACTGTCGTTGACGCCAGCCATTTTTTGTGTAAATACCGTACCTTACATAACAATTAAACATTATTTGTTACCCAGCATTTATGACCGGGACCGCATAACAGAACAGTGAGATACTGCTTCAGATTTTTGCCAATACTTTGACATTTGCGTCGCTATCAGAGTAAGAAAATATAAACAGTAAATACTAAGAAACACACCTATCATAAAAATAACACTACTGTACATATATATTTTAGATATCACAATAATAAAATACCATTGTCATTTAACTTTCCATTTTATAATGGAAACAATGGGAGCCTTGTTATCGATAGAAAATTATATCATGGATAAATAGTCCCTTTACAATAAAAACACAGACCTAAGTTGGCAGAACGCGTCACCCCAACAGGGTTTAAGACATATATGGTTAACACATTTTAAGAAAATTCACTTAATTTTTGGTTACCAATGATTACTACTACGACAAGAGTGTGTTTAGTTCTTCATAGATCTAGTAGTAATTAGCTAGAACAACGAATAACTTAATAAACTCTGAATCCATGATTCGCCTTTTTTGTATTTACTTAACGACCCTTGCCAGCTCTGAAAAGCCGCTGTTCTTCTTCCTGAGTGAATTAGCCCATTCGTACATGTTTTGTAATAAATTATCTGGCTGTGTTGTACGATTCTCTAGAGATAGTGACTGATAGAGGTGGTGCAAAGTGACACGATCAACTCGTATTTTGGGAAGACACGGATTCGATCCTCGTTTCCGGGCATCCTGATTTCTCTTTTCCATGGTTTCCAGAAATTGTTCTTGGCAAATGCTGGGATGTTAACCCTTAACAAAGGCCATGTCAGACACCTCCCCTAATTCATGTCCTTGTGTAAAGTTCCGTGTAACAGTATCTACACTGTTAAAAATTTCCGGAAATATTTACAGAAAAGTATTGTAAATGTACGGAAGTGGCTTCCGTAATTTGTTATTTAAGGAAGTTGGTCCGTATTGTCAGTTTACGGATGTTAGACCGTAACTGTCCATAAATTCATGGAAATATGTTTCTCCAATTGCAAAGCATATTTTATTGTGTTTCTTTTAAAAATGCTGGCATTAATTATTATTATTATGATGCCTAGAGTTAGTATGCATGCCCACTGGTGCGAAACGAAGAGAAGAGATGCGGAGCGAGGCAATACAGCCAAGGACTCATATCGCGCATTGGCAAAGGGCCGAACAACCTTGTGACTGAAGTGTCCTGAGGAGACCACATATATTTTTTATTCTCCTCGCTTCACCTGTTATGCAGTAGGCGGTCACACACATGTCAGTACATGGAACTTATCACAACTGAAAAAAAAACTCACTTCTTCTCTGCGTTTCGCGAATGCGTGTTTACACTTTTATAGTTACTTAGTTCTATACAGTACAAATATTTTTCTCATAATGGTACTTATGAAGTTCTGTAAAATCAAGATGTCAAAATCAAAATTTGTCTCTTAAAGAGTTGGCCTCTTACCACTGCATGAAATTCCCTTACGTACCATCTTGTCACAGTGGTACGTTGGGTAGTGTGTTTGCCTGGTTATTTCAAGGTTGTTGGTTCGAATCCCGACGAATTCGAGGCATTTTTCATGGTACTAAACAATATTTCAAGGTCTCGAAAAAACATAACAAATATCAGTATATCGTATTTCAGAAAGATTGAGTGCTAGTAATTAAAAGAAATTAAATCCTTGTGAGGAAAACAGATTGTCCGCCATTTTACAGTGGGTTCCTTTATGAAACAAAACTGATTGTCCGTTATTTTACGAAGATTTCTGGATAATTTTTGCCAGTACTTGTCCGTAATTTCACGGAAATGTTTTCTAACAGTGTAATGACCTCGCTGTCGACGAAACGTAAGAAAAGCCCAAATTAGCGATAATACTAGCAACACTTAGGCCTGTACACAGTCTTCTATTCGTTCCTCTGTACAGTCCACAAGAAACTTTGTGTGTACATACAATCATATCGTCTCATGTCAAAGTCATTTTATAAGTATGCCATACATATACGCGCTCTGTCACGTTTCTGTTTGGAAAACACGCTTAAATGAGAATACGTTTACATTTGGCGAACAGTTTCTTTTACATGGTTCAGCTTGTGGTTGGTTCTAAGAAACGATATCATCTGCAAGAGTATTTCAACCAAAATTTAAAATAATTAAGTCTGTCTTTCGCGTAGTGGCAACTACTCCCGAATATTTTCAGCGGAATGGTGGACATGAGAGCCTTATTTACTTAGCAGTTATTGGAAGCATCAAAAAGGTTAAACTAAATAACTTACTCCTTTTGAAGCATGTTGTGTTCTTTTACCCTTTATATGTCAACTAACAAGTTATCAGTGTATGTTTATTCTCAAGTGAATTTTCAGTATGGTAGCATAACAACGTCTCGAGTAATATTCCGTCCCCTCAGTAAGTTACCTGTTTTTTCTAGAAAAAAGTCAAAAAATAATTTTGAAACTTTGACATGCCAGTCTCTACGTGAACATATTTCCTGCAAAATACTAAAACTGCATTGGAGTCCTAAGAAAACAATTACCTGAACCAAATTCTTAAATACGTTTTAAAAATAGTTGTATGTTAGGTAAACTGTCCAAAAATGTATTATCTTCTTCTGATAACTTCATTTAACTTTGAAACAAATGAATAATTCCACTTTAATTTTGTTTCTGAAACCGACAGTTCCAAGTGCTGACGTCTGGCCGTCAAGAAAATACACAATACGCTAAGCGGCTAAAGAATTGGTATGTCTATACTTTGCGAATAATATGTACAGAAAATCCCAAAGCGGTTGAACGTTGTTAATACGTCTATCCATCAACAAAAAGCTTTCACTTATATCAACATAGTACGACAATCAGTCTAGAGATAAAATGGATGTAATAGTGAACAAAGTATATTTCCTTAAATATCCGAAAAAAAATTGTTTTAATTCAGACATTAAACTTGAACTGCAGTGTTGGTATACGTAACGTATCATTTAATACATCAATTGATCGTGTTATTTAGTTACGCATGCACGTACTTGAAGTTTAAAGAAAAAAATCCATGTTTCGGGAAGAAAATATTGACTTGGTTCACTATGGCATCAGACCCTTCAAATAGTGTATCTGCTACACTAGTAATGCTTAAGAGTGGCATATGAATGTGCTGTGAGAAATACAACACCCAACGACTGACAGAAGACTCTCTATGTGCAGACTGCAGACTATAAATACACGTCATCGTTGAGTGGCATGGAATGAGGCAATTGTGTGCAATATCAAAGTAATGTAGGAATAACCCACGAAATCTACCTACAATGCTGCCACCCAAATATGTTTAATTGCATTGTTACTTTTAGAAAGTTATTACTTTGTAGAGTAATTGTAATATTATTATTTTTAATATCTGTTAAAATTAAATCGCATAATTGTTATATTTTGCAACCTTTCTTATTTCAATTATCAAATCCCTATTATTTTAAAACATGTGACACTCAGCCATTGTTTATGTGATATTCCTTGACTAAAGGTTCAACCATTTTATTGTAAAATACAAGCGTGTGCAAGCGTACTTGCATACGAACCAGTCTGTATTTAGCGCTATAACAAAACTCGTATCTTTTTGTGTTTCTAACAAGTGTCGTGATTGGCCAATGAGCAGCGAATAGTCAACGAGGGGCTGTGAGTGCCGTATTCACAGCAGGCAATTTTCAAGCTGGGCAGTTGTAATTAACTCGTTATTACCCTCGGTGCTCGACGTTTCCAGCCAACAAAGGCGCAACACGCACTTTTATTTTGTTCGCAAACTCGAATTGAATTCTGCTCACCCGAGCGCTGAATGAACTCGGACTATTTTTAGCGAGCGTGCTTGCAACGCAGTTTGGATGGAATAGGCTGTATCGACCGCAGTTACGTCTGGGATCATAAATTATGGAAAGACAAATGGCAGAGTCATCGTTGATGTACACGATGCAAATAACTTACCATTTGGGTGGTTAAATTTAGTGCCTACTTCTTGCACTTTTAATGACGAAGTATAAGTAAGAAGCACTACATAGATGTCATTCGAAACCGTTAGAAAAGTTTTAAATTATGAGTTGCAGAAAGTAGGAATTATGAGTTGTAGAAAGTAGGAACGTTGTGCATAAAATACTACCCTCCTTAGAAGTATACAAGGTTGACGTGTGGAACACATTTGGTAAACAATGGATATGTATTAAAGACCTTATTTCTTAAAATGGTATTTTTATTGTAGTAGTATTGGTAAATTGTTGATCAAATTTATAGTTTGAAAATATTGGTGGTGCGGCAATAATATTAAGTCATACATGAAAGGTTACGTGAAGTTTAAATAATAATGACCACTTAAATCCATACTTGATTTCGGGATTCCAGCCAGAGTAAATATGTAACAGTGCAATTTTGTTGTGTACAAATCGGCATAAATTGAAACAGTTTTCAGCAAAACATAGTGCAAGTCCGAGATTGCATGTAAACATTATGTTTGTTGACTGGTGACCTGTTTAAAGAATAAGTCAGCATACAGCGTTCCTTAACTTTTTTGAATAGAAGTTAAAACATTCACACATAGAACTCAGTTCAGCTTATAATATAGATAACTCTCATAATTTATTCGTACTGTAAAAATGCTTCTTCTCATTACTGATATTATGCATATTTCATCATTTGTTTGTAACTATACTCGGTTTTAGTGCACATTATAAAGCCTCTACGTTTTCGCACTCCTTCAGATTTCAGTGTATTTCATATACAGGATGAGTCTGAACAACACCGACTAACACCGGCAGGGGATTCCTTGTGAAAAATAAAGCAGGAAATATTTTAATGAGAAAACTGTGTGATTATGGATAGAATGTGAGGTAGTGGTAGGTAGAGAGTATAGTTTGAGGGATTATTTATTATTTTAGAAATGGTTGGTAGAGCTTGAGTAGGCTGCAATGTGGAACCTAATCTTTAGAGACCTGAAAAATTCGCGTTTTCATTTGAGCACAAGCTAGAATTCCAACAACGGTAAGTTTGTATCACATTCGCTATTGGCCTTTGACTTATTTGATCCCTCCTGGAAGTCTCTTAGTCAATAATTAAAATGTAACTAATACACACCTATATCACTAACAGCGAGCAGCTGTCTACTTCATTTCTTAAATATTCGTGCAGACTAACCTACAGGTCAGTGAACCCGCAAATTTTTCTAGTCCCTACTAATCTTACGAATACCTTTGGAAGTTGTTCCATTGGCTAAAAATACACAAGCCATGATAGTTCAGAATAGCAATGAATATGTACGAGTAATAAAGAAAAAAACCAGCTTGAATTAATTACGTGAATTTAATAGAAAAATCTTTATAAATTTGTTTTAAATGAAAAAAAATACTGAACTGAAGTTAAAAAAGCATTTCGGTGATATTCCCTCCAACACTAATAAAATCACTTACTCTATTACCTCCTCACAGTAATACGACTCTCTTACTTAGTACAAACATTTAATGGTGTTCTTGCTATCTTTAATTTGAAACTTGATGAAATATATTTAAATTTAGCTTGCACCGTGCAAAGACTCAGTTTATACGGTAGAGTATAAGTACTTCGCATCAAATACCACTGGGAACGTCTAATTCAATAACGTTTGTAACAGATCCTGTTACACTTTAACATAATATGGTGGTATAATATGCCAAATAAAATTACCCATTTAAGTTCAAAAATTACTTTTAAAAATGTACAGTTATTTAATATACTTAGACAGCTACTAATATTAATGTCAAAATTATAGGGCTGGGGAAATATTTGAAAAGTTTATAAGGCCAAGTCAAAGGGAGCAATTCATAAAGTAAATTAGGTCTTACAAACATCTGCGTCGTCGGAGGACTCTAGTTCACTCAAATAACTGAACTAATCAGGAGAAAAATGTCGTTTGTTCAACTGGCCAAATCATTTTATACTTTTAGCTCCTATAATTTCGCATCTCCCAAAGCGAACTATATTAAGGACGGCTGTAGATTTTTCCTCTGGAACAAATCTTCTCGGGGAAGAACTACCGCCTCCATCTTCATCGTACGGGAGACGAAATCAGAAGGGGCGATTCAAAAATATCGCACAACAATTAGAATTTGGTGACGTACAGTCCAAGGAGGTAGGTGTCAATGACCTCGGTACATAGAGAATGCAGTTCCCAGAGCATGCATACTCATAAATCAAAGAACCTAATATGAAAAACAAAATAACGGAGTAAAGTAACTTAAATAAAATTAAATTAGAAATCTAAAATTAAAAGTACTGAATTTAAATGTTACTGTCCAGGTGAGTTTAAAAATAAAAATAATTATATTATCGTTAGAGTCTAAATAGTAGTAAAAATACTGGAATATAAAGCGTACTACGAAAAATATACAAAAGCAAAATATCCTGTAATCCTATCGCAATATATGACACTTTGTACGTAACAGACGATGGTGGACGTTCACTATAAATATAATGTGCCGTACCTTAAATAGCTCACATAACCGTAACTAACACTTCATTCCTGGCTGAATTCGTGTGAGTTTAAAAATAAAAGAAAAGATGTGTGCAAGTGAAACAATATGAGTATTTTATTATGTTCGTTAAACTATTCAATAAAGCACGAACACTACACTAAACATTTGCGTGTCCGTGTTAGCACAAATGTAGTGTACAATAATAATAGAGATGGGTGAGGTAGTCTTTTCTCGAATATGTATTACGATTTACATTAAAATGTTCCGTTAGCTTTTCCAGTATTAAACACACACACCATTAAAATAAATTGGTTCATGGTATGGCTTTAGCCTTTAATGTCACGTAATAGTTAACGAGTGTTCATATAAGATAGCGAAAACGTTTACTACAATGGACCGTTGCGGTGTGTTTAATAACACAGTGCTGCACTGCTTGTGAGACACTGATGTTGCATTGTTCTCACTTGCTTGAGTGGTAACTTACGTTTAGTAAATCTACATTAAAGACCAGACAGATACAACTCTAGGGTTGAGAGTACGGTCGTAGGAGTACAGGTCTGGTCACTCGCCTATCTACTAATGTATTTTGCTTGACCCCCTTGTTGTTTGGCTGCAGTTCACCAAGTTACCAAGAATGTGGCGCTTTATTGGCGCTGCAGATCTAATAAGATCGTGAACGATGTTTCCAAATATAGTTTAATGGACAATATGAGAAAGTACAACTTTTTAGTATTGTTGAAGCGCGAGACGTTTTATCAACGGCGTGAACTGTAAACACTAGAAAAATTCACATTATTATATTTTTATTTTCTAATAGCAGTCCCCCGCGGCTTTACTCGCGAGTATTATTCGTAACTGATAATATTTACTTTAATTGAAAAACCTATTTGTACACAAGATTGGTGCTTCAGTCATCAAATGTTAGAATTCCCAAGCGGCTAGTTGAACTAATTCTGCAGCAGGATAAGTAGCTATAGCTGTCCACGCGAAAAGCAGTCTTAAGTTTGTCCGTGCCACTAACAGCGACTTCGCCTGGGTCTTATTTATAGCCCTGCCAATTTGAGGTTGTGGGGTGGTTACAGACACCTAAGGTAAGAAGTTAATCGAATGAAAAACATCTGATTTACCATGTGCACAACCATTGGTGACGGTGCCCTCAATTATATATTTTCAAAATTTTCACTTTAACTTTATTGACATTACAAAATTTCAGTGGGTAAAGGTTTCGCGGAAACGTATTTGGTGCCCCAAACTTGAGATTAGGGAGATGATATATCGTCGGCTTACTGCCAAAAGTGACCAAGTCAAAATGAGATAAAATGATAAAAATGCTTTATGTTGTTCACAAACAATTGTCCGAGTTTAACGTCTATTCGTCTTTTCCTACTGTTGTGTCACAGTAAAGTAACTTACCACATTTTTGTTAATTTCTACAATTTAATTGTGTTTTAAAACAAAATAACTTTTATGACTTAATCACTTTTGCCAATATACCAACGATATGTCAGCTGATGTAGAGGAACCGAAGTGGAAAGCGAACTGCAATTTTACCCCTTTTAAACGACTACATGTAAATTGCACTATTTCGATCTGCCTTGTAGTTTTTGAGTGTGAGAATTGAACATTCGCACGTAGCTTTTAACGGAATTCGAGACCAGAACCTCCCGGAATGTAGACCTGAGTAACAAACAACTGCGTCACGTAATGTTGAAATAATTCATGAAAATAACGTTTAATTTTTAAAATTGAAATATTTGTGTCCTGGGCTTACAGAGGTTGTACAAAACCACGTCTCGACAGGTTACTGTAGAGTGAAACCCCTGTATAGGTAATTACTCGCTGCTCATTCCCGCTTTTTGGATCGTCCGCCTTGAATGTTGACCAACTTAGTTTTATTCTTAATAATCCCGTTATCTTATAAAGTAAATAAAATTACATATAATTTTTTAATACTTACGTAAGCATCACTCTGACGCGAACAACACCTCAATATCGCTACTGGTTAGATTGATATCTTAGACATTTGTATGAGTATCCAATTGAAGTGTAAATCACATCGCTAGCCCTTTCAGTTGATACAAAATCGATCAATCACTAAAAAACACATATCAACCCTGCACAGTACTGAGAAATCGAATTTCAGAAAATCTTAAAACGCTTTGGCGATCATTTCTGTGACCATCATCTTGAAGCAATAATTAATTGTATATCTAGATGGGTTCGATAGGTATCGAGGAGTTATCTAAAACACATTAAAGGTCTTTCACCACGTACGATAGTTAATTTTGAAAAATCCTTGAATCACGTTTTAAAATACTTTATTGGTGTCTCGTGGACGTGAAAAATACAACATTAGCCCACTGGATTCAAGATTAATCGACGATTAGTTGAAAACACTTTTCACCACTTTTCACCCCTTTTCACCTCCGTAGGTGGCGAATTTAAAAAATGCCTGAAATTACTTTGCAGGTATTTGAGTAAGCATCGATCTTAAACAAAAATCACGTCGCTATATAAAAATCTACGGGATCGATATATATAGATTGGGAATCGAAAACACATTTTACCCCTTTTTTAACCGTTTTAGGGCCAAATTCGGAAAATATATTTTAATGGTACTTGGGGTAATTACAAAAGCATCCATTTAAAGCAAAGATCATTTCGATATCTCGATTGGTTCGATAGATATGGAGGGATAATCGAAAACACATTTCACGTATTTCACCCCCGAAACGTCTTGAATCATGTCACAGAGATTTGTATACGTAACAAATTAAAGTAAAAATCACGACGATAGCCAATTGTGTTTCAAAGATATAGACGGTTAATAAAAAATACATTTTGCCCCCTTTTAACTGCTTGGGGGTCGAATTTTAAAAAATCCTGAAACTACTTTTTGGACATTTACGTAAGCAATATTTTGAAGTGAATGCCATCTCTTTATACCAAAGGATTCGATATATATATATATATATATATATATATATATATATATATATATATATATATATATATATATATATATAGTTAATCGGAAACACATTTAAGGTCTTTTCACTCCCTTAAATGTTGAATTTCGAAAAATCCTTAAATTGGCCCAATATGCATTTTTACGAGTATCCTATTAAAGTAAAATTCACAATGATACGCCTTCGGGTTCCAACTCAAACGATGTTCCTTCGGAAATACATCTCACCCCTTTTCACCCTCTTAGAGGTCGAATTTCGAAAAATCCCTTCTTAGTGCTCGCCTACGACCTGAGGGGAACCCCCACAAAAAATTTCACGATTCTAGGTCCAGTGGTTTGGGCTGCAGTTTGATATTTCAGTCAGTCAGCTTTAATTTTTATATAAATAGAGAATGTGGTTATACATTTACGGACTAAAATTCTCTTAGGCTAATAGTATCAGAATGTGTTTACAAATATTTAAAATCTTAACCATCTAAATAATAACTTAAAGAGCTTAACTATGTTCTAAAATCATGATTACATTTCAGTTTATAAATAATAAAATATAAAACTACCCAGAAAGCAATGTACTACTGTAGAAGGAACAGCGCTCATATCGGCGTGAACTGGAATTAAATAACATGTCTCCTGTTTTCTTCTCACTTTCCTGTATAGTCCGTGTACAATATCTGGTGTTACGTATGGATACGAACGTGGTGGAATTATTAATGTGTGCCAGCAATTAACATGTAATAAGGCTGGGAAAAGAAGTAAAATGTGATTTTTTCTCTATAAGTAGAGCCACGGCTTTTTGACGGTAATCATTTTGCCCCAGCTTGTTTTATTGCCTTACGTACCCATCTGCGCTGTAGCTCTTCGTCATGGTTATTGGCAACGTATCTTTTTTGGAGGCGTCACGTATTTTATGTTGCCAATAAGAGAAAGTTTTACTGCGACACCATACGTCTCTGATTTGCGGGTAGAACACCAAGACGCTGAGAGTTGAAAACATCCAATCATTGGCCATGAAGCAGAGTTACAGTGGTGACACGTCGGTTAAAAATGCAACACACGTAAACCCAGTGGTTCTAAACATAAGCGAAACGCACGAATGCAAGGCTGTTTGCATTATGTTTAGTGTTTGGTATCGAGATGTGGCACATCGTCGAGGTCGTACAGTGCCACACACTTAAAATGGTACCTTCTGAAGTGAAAGAGCTTCAAATTCAATTTTTTTTTCTCTCCATGCATGTTGCACAATTTTCAACACAACTTTCTGGCAGAGGAAACGCGTCTATCAATGCAACAGTCACGAGTATTTTAAAGATTTTAATGACTTGGCAGCTGTTAGTTCATCTATTCCTGACGTCTATTTTAAACCAAAATTGCGTGACGTAAATGAAAATTGCCAACAGTTAAACCATAACCTTCATCACACGCCCGCTTATGTTTGTGTCACTAACTATATTGTGATTCATAAATTTTTATTTCTCTTAAAAGTTCATCCTAATACTTAAACAATGAAAACTGAAACAATTAGAATTATATTTGTCTACTGTCTGGACCAAACGTTGTGGTAGCTGAGCTCCCTAGTGCTGCGGGACGCGTACTAACGGCACGGCCCGGTTACACTCCGCACACGCTCGGTACGGTTAGGACGTGTTCGCTCTGTTACAAAAACATTGCGCATGTCGCTTTCTATCCTCCCCCCATGTGTATCAGGTCGCATCGCACTGGGTTTCTAAGCCCTTATCATGAAACTTCATACCACTTGGTATAGTATACTATAAGAGCAAGGAAAACGATCGTGAGACATATCTGTATACCAATGAGTGAAATTTAACCACCATAAAGATTGTGTTGGCAGGTATTATAATCAACCCTTTAACAAAATGAGATAAAAAAATTCGAAATGTGGGAGTATATTAATGTTCTGTCGTGATGTCAACTTAGGCGTATCACTTATTTTCACAACTCTTTTCTTAATTACATCTTAAGCCTAAACGAGAGCATGTATAATTCAATATGTTTACCAGTATTGTTAAAATTTGTTTTACTATAATATAGTAAAACAAATATATATGATATATTATATAATTTATAATATATTATACTATAATATATTATATTATGCAGTTTTTCAATACTTAGACATAAAGTTGAAGGTAATTACGCATTTTCGTCCTTCAAAAACGTACCGAAACCAGATAATTTTTTGGTTAAGGAAACAATTAAGACGACGTAGAAAAACCTTATAAACAAACTTATGACAGTTTTATTTTTATATTTGCTCTAATTTAGGATTTAAAAATA